>CADDXX010000600.1:0-12772 GCA_902810485.1 Alauda arvensis
GTACATATACTACAAATACACTCAATAAGTGCTTTTAGACACAGAAATATAAACACTGACTGTCGGAAGCCAGAATGCTCCTCTGACCATCCTGGATGGGCTGAGACCCTGGCAAGGAGTCTGAGGTTTTAGCAGAGTCAGAAATGCCAATGCTTTTCATTTCAGCCCATGAAAACCACCACAAAATTTATATGGAGATTTGAAGGTCACGAGAATTTAATTGCTGTGATTTTTGTTATGTCACTGGGTGAGAAAGCAGGGTTTTTAGATTTTGCTATATAGGTGAAATGGGACCAAGATGGAGGCAGATCAGTGTGATAAAAGCACATTTTCCTGTTTCTTCTTTTGCAAGGGGTAATGGTTTTTTGGGATTGGGTAAAGGTGCAATTTCACTGCATGACATGGGTTTTAGTTATTGGTGTTTAGAGAAAAACAATGTTAACATAGTTTAGAGTATAAAAGTCCAGGTGCTGTCATGGGTGGAGGAGAATCCATTTTTCCAGCTGCTTGTGAACTTCATGCTGGACAGAGAGAACCTTGAGATAAGCTTTTTTAAAATAAACATCTGCAGTCCGCAACCCRGACGTTCTCYGATTCCTTCTTCCAAGCACAGGCTGGTGAGAAGAAAGACTTTACACTGCTGGGGTTAMTCTCAGATCRGATAACCCTGACAATGGACAAAATATAAAATTAGAAATATCTTAGTTCTCACTCAGAGGAAAGGCATATAAAATGAGAATTTTCTTCAAACGGCCTTTGACCTTATTGTCACTCTCGTTAGAGCACTTAATTGTGTTGTTTCCTGTTGTTCCTGCAGCTTAATAATATTCTCAGTTTCTATGGAGTGTTAAGAGCTGGAAAGTAATTTGGCTTTTAACAGCACACAGATCATTAAAACAGTTTTTAATTCATGGCTTTACATACTTTATTTTATACTATCTTTCAATGGGACAGGAAAAGTCAAACTGTTTTAAAAAGAAGTAAAATGATTATTCAATACCATGCCTAACCTGAAGAAGACTAAGATATACCTTTCAAAGTGTGATTTTAGGATATGCTTATTTTGATATATTGCATTTAAAATATTCCATTCCATTCCATTAAAATATTTAATGCAACTCAGGTAACATTCAGCAGCCTTCCTATTTGAAGAGTATTCTCAGGAAAAAACACCTTCAAAATTTCCAGAATAAAAGAACTAAAGTTATTGCCTTTCATGCAGACAGACCATTTAATGTAATATTTCATTCATTTGCCATTTCTAAATAGGACAGCATGATAAGTTCCACATACAGTCACAAGTACACATACAAATTTGATCTTTCTAACTGGAGTTCAAGCATCCATTGAATTACATTATTCATGACATTTATAAAAATTTTACTTTTTTTTTTTCTTAATATTAAAATAAAAACAGTACATTGAACATGACCTAATACTGTGCTCTGGTAATAAAGAAAGGCAAGAGCATCTTGAGAGTGTATGAAAAGGAACAAGCCCAATAGGTTATGAGGAGGGGTTATTTCCCTTTACATAGAGCTCACTAGACCACACCTAGATGCTATGCCCAGTTTGACTGACACAGACTGACACTGATTAACTGGACGTAGTTCTGTGGAAGGCAGAGAAAATGAACAGGCACTGGAGAAGATGCCCTTCTTCAGGAACACACTGTGAGACAAGGACTTTTTTGGCTTGGAGAAGGGATTGTTTTAGAGGCTCTTACCATCAGCACCTCTGGGAAAGATATCAAGGAACTTCAGTTAGGTTCCTTACAGCTGTTTAGGGCAGGAGAACAAGAGATAGTGGACATAAACTATAACAGCAGAGGATTAGAACAGGTATCAGGAGAAATCTTTTCCTGAATAGGAGAGTCCAGCTGTAGAACAGAGGTCTGGCGAGGTCATGCCATCCTCACCATGAAGGTCTTCAGATTTCATCTGGACAAAAGGCTCCAAAAATCTGATGTTGTGATCAAGGCTCATCTTCCTTCTGTCCCATCCAAACAAAATTTATCTATTATTCTCTGAAGTATATTGAACAGGGGAAAACAAAATATATCTGAAGTTTGAAGAACATTTAAGTCTTTGTCGTCTTGTGAAATTTCTTGGAATTAAAGTGAAAAAAGTGAAATGATGGTCTCATTGTTACTGTAGAGTGTTATTGCTGTTTCTTGCCATCTCAGCCATACCAACACAAATGCAATTAGGGATGTAACTGATCAATGACAGCCTTCCCTTTTTTCAGTTCAGAGTAATGACAAAAAAAGAGTGGATGCACAATAGGAAGGCAACAAAGAGATGAGATTTCAAATAGCATGCCAATATGATAGTCTAGGTAGAACATCTGGAAGAGCTACACTGAGTAACAGCTGCTAAGCACATCAGTTATCAGTGAACATGCAGTGTTCAGCAGAGAAAAATGTGTATCAGATATGGGAGAAATATTAAATAACCCATAAACCTCAGGAGATTATACTGTTTTATTGCACAGAAATATTTTGCAGAAGAATGTCAGAATCAAAACAGTAAGACTGTTTCCTTCTCTTGTACTCTCTGGTGTTGGTGCAAAACTCTTAGAGATGATCCATTAATCATAAGAAGATAAAGGAAAACTGTGGAGAGGAAGAAAGTTGTAAGTATTGAAGTTCTAACCCAGAATAGATAGATTAAAACAATATATTATAGCAGATTCTTCAAAGCTTTGAGGAAAAGGGGAGCCACACACATAATTCCAACTTGCTCCAAACAAGGTGAATAATGTAAAGGGAGAGATATTCAAAATTAATTTTGAACTATAGAAAACATATGGAAAGAAAAGGTAGAAATAACTCTCAAGTTTGTAGTGAAAGAATTTTCTGAACTTTTTAGAATCAGTTTCTTACCTTTTCCTAATCAATTACTTGTTTTTTAAAATGTAGGTGCTACAACTTCAAAGTCTCACAAAAGCAGTTCACTGGTAACACAGGTAGTTCTAGCTGGGTAAAGAAATTAACTTTGCCCAAAGGGTCATAGAAATGACATCCTTCCTTGCAACATAGTACAGTGAAGAAGAATCAAGGGTAGATTTCTTAATTGTTACTACATGCAGAAATACTACTTTTGATGAAGGAGTATAGCCATTAAGAGTGAATGCACTCAGGAAAAACCATGAACTGATTTGTTGCAGAGGTCCTGTGAGACTGCAGACTGACTCAATGGGTAGGTTTACCTGAGAAATAATCCCTCAGTGTTCTCCAGCTCTTCAACTATCATGTCATCTGTTTCACAACAAAAATATCTGCCAGCACAGCTTCAGTCCAAGATCTGGTTTAGAAACTAAAGAGGTGACACAGACAGAGTATTTGGTAGTTCATACGGGACATCAGGAAAAGTTTTTTCACTGAGAGAGTGGTCAGTCCCTGGGGCAGGCTCCCCACAGAAGTSGTCATAAAATCATGACTGCCAGAGKTGAAGGACCATCTCAACAAYACTCYGAGTCATATGATGTAGTTTTAGGTAGTCCTCCAAAGCTCAGGGTGTTAGAATCATTATGGTCTCTTCCAACTTGAGATRTTCAATAAATCTGTCATTTCCCAAAATCTAGGTACAAAGGTAAATTGTACAACCTGGTACTGTTACACTCTGGCAAAGTTCAAAACTACTGAATTCAGAATGCTGAATTAWTTGATGAGGATTCTTTATAATGGATTATCATATTTTTCCAGTGATCAAAAATCCAGCTTTCTCTCTTCCTCAGAAGCAAAACAGTAATAATTTTGTTGTTAGCCTTTAAATAAAAATGAAGTTTAAACYATTAAGTTTTGTATACAAAAAACTGATCTTACATGATCAATTTATCTTCAGTGGTTAGGGAGATCAAAGACTGCAGCTAGTTAAAGTGTGAAATATCTCACCAACAGAATTAACTGAAATAACCATGCCGCAGGATTTGTTATTGCTTTTCAAACTTTAAAGTTTTGAGGTTTTGAAAACTGTCTTCAAATACACTCCATTTAAAACATACTAATCTATTGCTGAGGTCTATTTGTGAAATTTTTTTCATCATAATCAATATCAGTATATTTACTCCCTCAATTTTCTTCTTTATTTCTATTGTTGAAAAGTTACTCTAGGGCACAAAAATATGTCTGGGATAGAAATTCTCAGATGTTTTCATCAGCACTGAACTTTTATTTTGCAGTTGAAAATATCTGATCATCAAAAACTAAAGGATTTTAATATAAAACCTAAATATCTTAATGTCTTAACAGCTCCTCTGAAGAGATTTACTTCCTTTTATATTTTTTTAATATTTGAGGAAATAACATTTTTAGGTAAAAACCTAAACAAAACAAATTATGTTTATGTGTTATTTGATTTATTTAAAATTTTTAAAGTATTTTTTTATTTTCCTTAGTAAAAATGAATTAATTTTATTTATTAAAAATGTGACATTTCAACATGTCTTTCAGATCCTCTTCTTAATTCCTAGGAAAATGCATGTACTCCACATTGTTTTTGTACACATTGTTTTGCAACTAGGCCAGTAGTTGTGCTAAGTGCAGTCCCAGGGTTATGCAGTGATATGTCTGTGAAATCATCACTTTATTTAATAGTTAAATTATAAAATTTAACTATTAAATAATAAAATTATATTAAATAATAAAAATTCTAATTCATTGCCACTTCGTTGGATTGACATGGAAAGAAATTAGCAACATACTTCCCTTAGTTTAAAAATGTGTAGACTCAGGTTGCCATTCATAAACCACAATAAAATATAGAATGCCACCGCAGTGCTTTCAAAATTTCTCCCTCAGAAATGGACTTGTAGTTTTCAATCTTCAGATCGAATAAGTATACACATTACACAGTTTTACCAGTCAGATTAAAACAGTAGTGACCAAAAGATAGTTTTGAGGTAACACTTACACTGTTGTACACTGAAAATGAGATGAAGTTGAGAAGATGGCAGAAGAGGGGAATTATGTGATAAAMTTAAATATTTACTGTTTCGCCAGAACTTTGGAATATAGATATGCACCTTAATTTGCATTTTCAATGCAACATATGCAAGGGAGAGATAGTGATTACAAAATACTACTAAAGCTAGTGAAAATGTATAATATTTTGTTCTCCTAACTTGACTTAAAGCAGACTTTTTCCAACTGTTTCTTCAAAGAGACTTTTCTTTAACAAGATGGCAAAAATCAAAATTCAGAATAATCTGGACTACCTTTTAGTTCGTTAATTCAATCTTTTTGGTTTCCTGTTTAAATCAACTAAAATCTTGGGAAAATAGAAAATTTTAATACCTCTGATTAAATGTCTCACTAATAACATATTACATTGCGTACTTAAGTGATCAGGACTGGATGGATGTGTTATCTACAGTAATTAAAGAGCTGAGATACTCTTGACTACAATTCATTTTTCTACCAGCTTCAATCATGCCTTTAATCTTTAGTGTCAAAAAGGGTTTCAGTTGTAAAAGAGGGAGGGCTTGAGCAGCTAGCCCTACCCCCCTGCAACTACATTATTTCAAAATGCATGTAATTGGTACTGTTTGAAATGCATTATCCCTCTTAAGAGAAAAATTACATAAGGAGCCCAACAGTAGTTACATAAGTTGTTATGTTCCTAAGCATCTTCAGACTGATTTAAGCACATTCTTCGTTTAAAACTTTAACAACAGACTTGTTACATGAAGTGGAAACTTACATAAGAATCTATCAAATTCTTTTAAAGCTGATCACAAGTTTGTTGCACTCCATTATTAGGAATAATGAAAAATCTCATTTGCTTTCACCTAGCTGATCTATCACAGTTGAAGAAAACAGGGAAAAAATGTAAATCTAAAAATGTAATCTAAAAGGAGATTGGCCTGCTTATGCAGGATAATAAAGGCTGTTTTGGTGTGCARTGACGTTACAGTGCTAAGAGTGGGAGCATTAGCTCACTGGGGAAGTAGATATTAAAATTAAACGTTATATTAACTAAAATCCCCTGTATGCTAAATTTTTTTTTTTKACACAAAAGCCTATTTGTGAATGCTGGAACAGAGATTTTTCATGTTTTGTGTTTGTTTTGGAAAACCAGCTTAAAAATTAAAAGCACAAACCTAAATAGCAAAATACTCCTTTCTGAGAGAATCTGCAGAACAGCAAAAATATGTTTCGAGATATTGACAAAAACTGATTGAGAAAGGCCAATGAAAAAGCATTAAAACCAGTTATGTTTCTTAGAATGAACTTTAACTTTCTAACCCTCTTTTCTATATAAAAAAAAAAAAAATTCTATTTTGGATAATTGCACTGATGGCAGAATTGAGAAAACAGGCTAAGAAATAGACTATCTGTGATTTTGKTAATTGTTCCAGAAGTCAACAAGCTTGACTTTTCATCCATGCCTAGCAAATCTTTTGACAAGCTTGAAAACCATTTCCAAAGTGTATTTAAAGGGATGAACAAATTTCAAAGAATGAAAAAGACAGCATGAAATACAGTGTCCCCATTAAAACAGAAAAAGTGGGGGAGGGAATAAAGAAAATTTGTTTTCAGGCTTGGAGCTTAAAATTCCTGTTAGTTTGCCTAGTAATGACTCTAGGATTCTTAGCATGCTGCTAACAGGCAAGCAGCAAAACAATTTACTGGTTTACTGCCTTTGATTTTATGCTACTTGCAGTTGTACCATGTCAAACAAAAATAATTACAAATATGATAGTATGCAAATCAGAGAAAACTTACTTCTAAACACCTATTTCACATGCACATCCTGTTTCAGGCTTCAGAGAGCAAATGGATAAAACACTGGGTTTAACTCTCAGGCCAAGGTTGGAGTCCTAACTAAAATATGGATTTGCTTTGTAAAACTGTAAGACATGCTTGGTCACAAATACTATGYAATTTTCCTTCCCCTGAAGAGGTATAAGTACACTAATGGAATTACCTCTCACTCTTCAGAAACACAAATGARGGTTTGATGATATGGCAAAGTTAGCTAAGAAAACTTCCTATAATTGCTATACCAGAGATCATATGGCAGGCACATTTGTACGCACAGCTCAAAGGACGAATGACTCAGATGATTAATGCAAAGTGTAGAAAAGGCTAGTGCACTTGAATTCTCGGAAAATTTTTAGGAATGTAATTCACTGCACATCATCAACATACCAAATGACAAAGCCCAGTATATTTCCTGTTACATTTGAACTGGGAAATAAAATTACGAAGCCCAGTATATTTCCTGTTACAATTGAACTGGGAAATAAAACTCCATAAACAATTCTCTATTAAAAACAGAGACATATCAATATTTAAGATGTTCAGAACTGTTCATTTAAAGTTGTTTAGGGTCATGAACTTTGCAAACAACAATTTCAGAGCTTAGAGTGAAGCAATTWCGAAAAACAAACTAACAAAAAAATAGCCCATCCTTATGAAGAATATAATTCATTAATAGTAATTTTGTGAAGTTTTGACAGCACCCACTCTTGCACAATTCAAAATATAAAGAAATTTTAATATGACTGTCAGAGTAGGCATTACATAAGACTGCTGAATGCTCCAGTCATTAAATACTCTTTTCAGGTGTATAAAACCTTGACAACCTAATGAAGCTGGAATTTTTTACGAAAAAATTAATCTACAGATATTCACTATTTCTGGGAGTTATTTCACATGGTTTTCAAAAAATCAGGATAAGCATAACATAGCTATTTCAGTTGTGGGAAAGGAAGGGAAGGTTTCAGGAAGGGAAGGTTTTGGGAAGGTTTCAGGAAGGGAAGGTTTCAGGAAGGGAAGGGATGGGACGGTTTCAGGAAGGGAAGGGATGGGAAGGTTTTGGGAAGGGAAGGTTTTGGGAAAGGAAGGTTTCGGGAAGGGAAGGTTTCGGGAAGGGAAGAGAAGGGAAAGGAAACTGTGTTTCCCAGAAGAACTGAAATTCTAAAATTTGTCTTTATCCATAAAATAACAGAAAAAAATTTACAAAACCCCCAGAATTAAAAAAAAAAAAAAAAGGGTTAAAAAAAGCTTAAGTTTTCTGGAGAACAACTTGCCCACAGCTTTCAGAGGAAGAGAGAAAATCGAATTAGAACAAATAATAGTAGAGGAGTTAATTAGATAAAGCATCAAACATCATCACCATCTCTATCAATTATCTTTGATTTCTTCTAATTTCTTTTTCTCTGTTACATTTCTTTCTACCTGAGAGAAAGAGATAGGTGAAAGAGCCACTGAAACTGATASAGAAAAATTTTATATAAAAAGTTATCCTTATAGACTTTTCTCTTACTTTTTTTGACCTGATCTTTTAGTTTTAAATATATTACCTAATTAAGCTCCCCAAACTTTTTAAAATTTTAGTAAATTAAGATAAATATAAAAGTTTATATATCCTTTATGAAGAAGCATGGTTTAGCCTTTCCTAAGAGTCTGAAATTAATCTTTGAGAACTTGAGGAACTGATTTGTTCACTGAACACAGAAGGTTTTGTGCAGTCTCTTGTGAGAATCAACTGCAGGCAAACATTTAGCAGTGGGAAGAGCACCAGGAGTCCCTGATGATATTCAAGTGTTTAATTCTCATAATCAATCACATTTAGAGAAGAGTGATATTTTTTCATTTTGTATTCCTTAATTTCATATCATCAGGTTGTATTTGCTCCCCCCTGCCTTACATGCTTTTCAGGCAGATTCTGATTTATTAGCTGACTTGTTATCCCATTGACTGCCTCATCCTTTCCTCTTTCAATCCGGAAAATTGTGAACATTGCCTACTACCATAAGGAAATTCTCTTGAGTTTCAATAAAATAAAAAGATTTAGTAGCTTGTGTATAATAGCAGACATAAATAAAACTATTAAATTATGGCTCAAAATACCTAAAACCTTGGGAAAAATCTGTTTAACTAGTACCTAATTAAAAAAAGTCCTTTTTTAAAAGTAGATTGAAATTAAATATGAACCTCTTGTTTACATTTTGGRTAATGAAATTTGTATTGTCAATGCATGTTATCTATATGAACAAAAATTAGCTGGTAAAATGGTGTGTCCTCTGGTGTAAACAGCACACATTTAAAACATGAATATAAAACTCTGAGACTRTCTTACTTGCAGATTTGAATTTTTAGCATTAAGTTAGGTTTTTCCAATTATAAAATAAAGAGTTGTGGAACAAGATGATCACAAGAACATGTGGCTCTAAATTCTTAAGGATTTGCAGTTCATTATTTAAACTGAATCTTTCAACCTTGGACTAATTAACTTGTATTCCAAATTGGATTATTTTCCCTCTCAAAGCTTTTTAAAAGTCAAATGATTCTTTCTTCTTTWCCCGGAGATAACTATTAAAAGTATAAGTCTATGAAATATTTTATCCCTTGATGAGARCACCAAAACAATTTTGCAGGGCGACATCTCTGGGATTTTATTTTTTTCATTTGCAGTCAGGTAATGGCAAAATAATATATCTGTTCTCATTTTGCAGAGAAAATTTAAGCACCCCTTTGTTCCAGGAACACAAGACACATCAAAGTTTRTTAGCAACTATCTCTAATTGTCTCTGGGTAAAACAGTTCTTCCTTGAAAGTGGCTGATCCTTAACAGCCTCACCAACCACAAAGATGAAAAAAGAAGTGGAAATCATGTCAGCAATCTTGCTTCTCTTGCAGTCAATTAAAGTTTTCCAAGTAATTCTGATAGGTTCTGAATATCATCTGCCGTCTTTCAGTATGCAAAGATGGCATTGATGTACAGCCCACAGAGTGCTCATTTCCCCAATGTACAATGAATGCTGGTACATGCAGCCTTCAGTTCAGTGAAGTTCTTAGGGACTGCAGACCTCAAATTTTCTGCCCAGCCTATCATATGACTGGTTATTGTYTCAGATACTTACCTGTCACACAGTAGCATAGTAAGAAGGCCTCTTCTGCTTTGTGTATCAGTGCCACACAGTTGAAGAAAACATGATGAAAGTTTAGTAGTTTTTCAGAATGTATCCATGAAATAAATAGTACAAGATGGCAAGTTACCTTCAYTCATCTAAGAAGCATACCCATGCCTTTGGAATGGGAAGTGTCTTTCCTCCCTCTCTCCACTTATAGATCTACCATAAACTCYCCTTGCAATTCATAGTAAAACTGTTTGCAGAAGTCAAGGATTGAGACCCATCTAAGCAGGCAAAATCCCTAAAAGCACTTGAAACTGAGGTATCAGAAGCAAGTGATGTGCTGATCCAGGAGCTGGCTGACTATAATTCACCAGATTGTACTAGTGTGCTATTTTTCTCAGCAAGCTAACCAAATTTATGTTTCACAATTGCACTAGATGTGTGTACGGAGTTAATAGGAAATAAAATATGTGGTTATTTAAGGGATCCCAAGGTCTTCMSTTTAATTTTTCAGGGTTGGTATTTAAAGTGCAACTAASAGAACCAGAATTGATTTTAGAGGTGATTCTTCACTGTAAGAGCTGAAAGAARTGGCAAATCACRCTCAGAAACYTTGATGTGAGCTGTAACCTTACATAATGTCATGGTAAATCTTAGKTCTAATCCAACAAAAGCTGCAGCAAAGTGCAATGCAGCTGTTCTACTGACCAACTGTCATGTTTTGTTTCTTACTTTTATTAGAGTTATTTTCTCTATCTTTTAAAATTAAAACTGAGGGGCCTTATTTTCCAAATTAGGTAGCTTCTCCATAATCTTATGCCCAGAACTCTTTTCTTTGCCTGATCCTCTCTTAAATTTTACTCTATTTAGTTCTACATCCTAATCTCTTCTCCCTCTTCCAGTTTTCCCTTCTATTCTCTACATAGTAAGGTATCTGTTAACTGTGTTGTTTTCTCAGGTAGTGGCTTGACCATGGTTGGCTGTCATGTGCTTACAAAAGTGGCTCTATCACCACCTCTCCTCAGCTGGATACTCAAGAAAAAATATGGTAAAAGCCTTGCGAGCTGAGAAAAGGATGAGGAGAGRTTACTCACCAATTATCATCATGGATGAAATGGACTCAGCTTTGGGAAATTAAATGAATGTATTACCAAAAAATCAGAGAAGTATAACAAAAAATAAAAACAATTCTTAAAAATATCTTCCTCCTAGCTTTCCCTTTTTATTCACAGTTTTCAACTTTATTCCCAATTCTCCAAYGTCTCCCCCTAACAGTGCCAAAGCATGGATAATGCAGGTTATCATTATCCATATCACCACATTGTTTATACCATATTTTCCTCCTTAGGGGGAGGACTATTTCCCCTGCTCCAGTTTGAGATTCTTTCCATGGGAGACAGTCCTCCTCAAACGCCTCAAAAATGAGTCCTTTTACTTCCCATGGGCCACAGTTCTTAATGAACTGCTCAAGTGTGGGTCTCTTCCATGGGGTGCAGTCCTTCAGGTACAGTGTACTCCAGCACAGGATTCCCAAAGAGTCACAAATGAAGCCCAGAAAACCTGCTCCTGCATGGRCTCCTGTCTCCACGCTGCTACAGCTCCYGCCAGGAACCTGTTCCAGCACAGGATTCTCACACAGTCACAGCCTTCTTTGGGCACATTCTTGGGTCCTCCACCAGCTGCAGGTGGATGTCTGCTCCACCATGAGTCTCCATGGGCTGCAGGGGCACAGCTGCCTCACTATGGCTGGCASTACAGCCCGAAGGGGCATCTCAGCCACAGCACCTCCKCCCTTCCCTTTTGGCACTTACTTCRGTGTCAGCAGAGAAGTTTGTCTCACATATTCTCATGTCTTTTTCCTCTGTTGCAGTAATTTTTTCCTTTCTTAAAAGCATTTTTTCCCARAGGCAGTTCCACCTCAACAAGGGCTCAGCCTTGACAAGGGCTCAGCCTTGGCAAGGGGTAGGTCAGTCTTGGAACTGGTTGGCACTGGCTCTGTTGGACATGGGGGAAGCTTTTGGCAGATTCTCACAGGAGACATCCCTGTAGCCCTCCTCCATACCACAACCTTGCCATGAAAACCCAACATATCTCATTAGTGTACTTTTCCTTCTACACTCGTTGTTTTTGCCTGTGCAAATTTTTGCTCCCACAGTTCATGATTTCTACCCCAACAGTCAARTGAAAGGAAGAACCTGTACCTCTTTCTCCCTCTTGGTGCCTGTCACAGTACAGTGATTCAGAAGGGAGAGCAAGGCACCAAAAGGAATAGTGTGTATGTATGCTTCTCTATTTCAAGTGCAAGTTACATTGGCCATGATCTCACATAGTGGTCAGTTCCCATAGAATTTTGAGGGAGTAGGGGACGAGAAAAGTTTATTTTAGATTTTTTTCCTTATGTGTGATCACTCTAGTCTGATTTGATTGACAATGAAATTAATTAGTTTCCCCAAATCTATCTGGACATATAAACCRTGTGACACTGTCCTGCACAACATTCTTGTAAGTATTGGGACCGACACTGATTGCCTTCTTTGTCAGCAGCATGAATCRAGTGCACCTTCTGTAAGACTACCAACAACACCAAGCTGTGTAGTTGATGTGCTGGAGGGAAGGGATTGTCCTCCAAAGACACCTTGACAGGATGTGTCATTATGAAGTTCAACATGTGAACATTATGAAGTTCAACAAGGCCAAATGCAAGGTGTTGAATGGGAGCCAGGACAATCCCAGGCACAAGTACCAGGTGGCTGGAGAACGGATTGAGAGCAGCCCTGAAGAAAAGGACTTGGGGATGTTGGTTGATGAAAGAAACTCCACTGGAGCAAGTCATATGCACTCACAGCTCAGCCAGCCAACTGTTCTGTGCTGCATGCAAAGCAGTGTGGCCAGCAGGGTGAGGGAG
>CADDXX010000600.1:13402-30502 GCA_902810485.1 Alauda arvensis
TATGCAGGCAAGGCAAAACAAGGAAATCTTCCACTATGTCCAATAAGCAGGCAGGTGTTCAGCCATCCCCAGAAGAACAGGATCCCATCACATGTAACAGTCACTTGAGAAAAAAAAACTCCATAATTTCAAACATTCCCTTTGCCTCCTTCTCCTTCTAAGTTTATATACTGAGCATGATGTCATATTGTCTGGAATGTCCCTTCATTCAGTTGGTCATGGCTGCATCTCCCAGTTTCCAATGCACTCCCAGCCCCCTCAGCAGAGTGGCAGTATAAAAAACAGAAAAGGCCCTGGGTCTGTGTAAGCCCTGCTCAGCAATAACAAAAACACCAATGCCAGGTTCAGTATAAATCCAAAACACAGCCCCATGCCAGCCACTGGGAAGAAAATTAACCCTACTCCAGAAAAAAACAGCACAACAAGGCTGGAGGTGGACATTTAGCAAGGGGATGCAGTGAAGGACAAGAGCGACTGGCTTTGCACTGAAGGAGAGTAGATTTAGGTTAAATATTAGGAAGAAATTCTTTACTGTGAARCACTGGAACAGGTTGCCCAGATAAGCTGTGAGTGCCACATCCAGTGTTCAAAGTCAGGCTGAACAGGTATTTGAGCAACATGGTATAGATGAAGGTGTCCCTGTTCATGGCAGGGATGTTGGAACTGGGTTACCTTTAAGATCCCTTCCAACCCAAAGCAATCCATGATTCTCTGAAGTCTTTTTTTCATATGACAGTATTTATTGAATGATCTCTCTGTTCTTTTCTCAACCCATGCACCTCTATTTTCAGATTTTTTTTATACTGTCTTGGCAGGCATCTGGCAGCCAAACAAGGTGAACCCATCCACTTGTATTTGAAAATTGCTGCCAACAATAACTTTGTGTTTGATTTCCACACTTGAAAATACACCAAATTGCTATGAAATTAATATGTGTGTTAAGCGATGCACATGGAACTATTGAATTTTGTTGTAAGTAAGGTACCATACACACAACCTAAAATCCAGTCAAGGAACCCTTTGGATAGACTCAACTAATATGAACTGTTCACTATTGTACAGCCAACTTAGGCCATAGTTCTTCAAGTGAACTCATAGATCTCTTGAAGAGAAAATTAAACCGATTTGTTCACAAACAGCTCTGACTCAAATAAACTGAAAAGAAGTTCCCTTTGTTCATTGCACTCAACATTAGAGCTAGATTTTCATTCTTAAAAGCACATTGYTATTATACATGCTTTTTAAAAGTACTAAAGCTGTGTATTATAATGCAGATAAAGAAAATTCAATGGGAGGCTAAAACAAGGAGGAGAGGGAAAGTTGGCTGTACATTAGTTAGCTTAGGTGTGATTGCAACCAAACTACTATAGCCGTTCTGGTATTGTCCACTGACACTTCTGTAGCTGAGAGGATCACCTCTGATGGAATTTCCCATATTCCTTAAGCATTCAATCTTTTCTGTTAACAGGCAGGAGGTGAACTATTGCTCTGAATGCATATAAAAATGCCTGTATCTGTAACTATCAATTTCATTTAGTATGTTAATTTTTTGTAGAATTTGAGATCTTGTTTCACTACCGGAGCTGAAGGTTTCAAATTTTTAGCAATCTGAGAGCCATTTATTTCCTTGATCCTGCCAAATTAATTTCATACAGGCAACATGAGTTTAGGGACTTTAAATCAGTGTTGTTGATTGACCACAGCTTTAGAAGCACCTTTGTAATTCTGATGTCTCTGGATGAGATGCGTCTTCTGGATTTGAAAGAAAGCTTTTAATCATATAGAATGAGGCTACTCTCTTTCAAGTCTCTTGGGGTTAGTTTGATAATAGATTTTCTCCCATAGCAGTGCTCATTATCTGTAGTCAAAGCCAACAGTTTGATTATCCCCTTCCTTTCAATTAGGCCTTTGCACCCATGGGGCCCAGACGTGTTGCTGTATTGATATAAGTTAACTTTCAAGCAAGTTTTGCAAGGTATCACAAGAGTGGGTTGATCAGTAAAGCTTTAGTTTTATCCAGCTACAGATTCATTCAGTCACTGAAAACGATCAAAGATTATCACAAAATAACCCTTTAGTTAAGACCTAAGAAACTCATGGCAAGATCTGGCGGACAATTCTGTGTCAAAGAGTCATGGCTAGTTYGTATTGATCCAAGACCCTAATGAAAATGCTGTAGAACAATGGAGAAGCATTGTACTGAGGTTATGTTGTGACTGCTGACATGAAAATCCTATTAGATTATCAATATCTCCAAAGAAACTAATATCAGCACAAAACCTTTCCTGTACCACCCCCAACAAAATGTGTGCATGTTTTTTCTTCTAACCTCCTGTTTATGACCTTGTTTAAATAAAAGAGAGAACAAATATCTAAGTTTGGCACGTGCATCAACATAACTTTTAAATTATTCCTTATCATCACTACAATACTAACACCTGAAATATTTGACATTGCCCTCAGGGGATTTGAAAACACTGTACCATGTAGTTCTAAAGTTTACACAGTGAATATCCCCAAAAATTATTAAAATTATTAAATACATCTAATAAAAAAAAAAAAAAAAAAGAAAGGAAAAACCATTATGGTTTTAAACCCATTACTTGGTCCAGAAGTAAATATAAGGTTTATTGCATATAAATATATGCAAATGATATGTAACCAGTGTAATTTTGAATAACAATATATTGGTGAAAATTCGGAATGAGTGAATGAAGCCACTTATCTCTAAATATCTTTTGTTAAAGAGTGCATTTGGGTTGAAAAAAAATCAAGAAAAAAAAATCTTGTAAATTGCTAGTACTGTGCCTGAAAAAATACATAACCTGAAAAAAAATACAGACCATGTTATGTATGGCAGTAAGTGTGAAGAGATTTGTGGAAATGCAGAGGAAATGGGAATTTTCAGGTGGAGAAGTGAGAAATGTTGTTTCTTGGTAGAGGAATACAAAGATCTGGAAAGCCTGTAAGGGGGAATGAGTTTAAGAAATTAATCTAGGTAAAGCAGCAGCTTTGCTGGTGGCAGACACATAATCATAGAAGCATAGACTTTTTTGGGTTAGAAAGAGTTTAAAGAACATCTAGTTTCCACTCTGCCACAGACAGGGATACCTTTCACCAGACCAGATTGCCCACCCAGCTTGGCCTTGAACATTTCCAGGGAYGGAGCCYCCACGGTTTCTCTGGTTAGCCTGAGGAAGATACTCACCACGCTCCCAATAAAGAATTTTTTCCTAATATCTTATTTAAACCTACCCTCTTTCAGTTTGAAGCCATTCCCTCCTTGTTCTGTCAGCACCAGCTCTTGTAGATAGTCTCTTCACCTTTCTTGTAGGCTGCATTCAGGCACTGCAAGGCAACAATTAGTTCAGCCTGAAGCCTTTTCTTTTCAAATCAGGTATATCTCACAACTGTTTTTTTCACAGAGGACAGACTGTAAAGGCTTATAACAGTGTTCTGCACTGGCACACAGTGGGGGTAAGGTGAGGTAAGGTGAGAGAGAACCATCACAGGGGTCTTTTTGTATCCTAGTAGGAAAGACTCAACAGAAAATTAATTACTTAATAACTGGTTTAATAATACTGAATAAGAAGAGAAATAAAAGTAGCAAGTATCAGCTGGCAACTCTTCAAGAGCTGGGCACTGCACATTCATACATCACCAGGCAGAGTGTTGGTGTATTTTCCTATGGCATGCTATRCAAAGCAGGTCTTGTGCATGCAGAGAAACTCTCCCTTTCATTCATTTGAGGTCATGTATAATTTCCTTACAAGAAACCAACTCTATGCCTAAATATTTTCTCAGAAGAACTCTTTAACATATGGTTGACAAGGGCAAGATACTGGAGGAGTTATGGCAGTGACAAGCAAGAGATGCCTTCAGGCTCCCCCAGTACCAGGCATAGGCTGAATCTGTCCCATGGACAAGCGGTACATGTGACACAACACAGCAAGCACAGCACAGGACAGCATGATGGCCACAGTGGCTGTGTGGTTCTTGCCCAGGTTAGCTGTCCTGTGGATCGCTAGCTCTGAAATTCAGTGAGCTTCTGTTGATGTAGTATACTGACCTCCTCTGCCTGCTTTCAATCCATGTGCCAAAGAAATGAAGGTTTATGAGCCTTTCTTTCTCCTCCCCCTCTGTGAACAGTGATCTCAGAAACATCCCTCTGCTTTTGGATATATCTGACTCCACTGTCTTCCCCAGGCTCTGTCCTACATCATGCAAGAGATCTGACCCTGAATGAGGACAGAAATTCTTTCTTTACTCTCCATACATGTCAAGGTCAGGGTAAAAGGTGATTGAAATAAGGAAGCAAATGCTTATACAAATGACAGCTATGGAAATTACATGAGTACACACCACATCCTGTTTTGGAAGGGAAATTGGATGTTCAGTTAGGTAGGGATAACATCAGAATGATGAGAGAATTTAACTTTTAAAAGGTAAATTTTTCATGTGATTTCCATCCTACACATAGGATGTGTAGGAACATAAATCAACAAACTAATGTAAACTTTGTCACATCTACATTCCCATCAAAAGGAAATGTATCTTCAATAACTTTATTAGAGGAACCATTAAATCTGCATGGAAAAACGCCAGTCTCATTTTGAAAAAGTTTACGGGATTCTTCTTCCATGTTTGGATATAAAACCCCCAAGAAATTGTTTGAAAGTGCAGATTAAATCTGTATTTATGCTTATTACTATTTGTGAACAGTTGATTTACTGCTCAGAAAAAAAATATATCAACAGATACCATTTGCTTAACTATGTGTGTAATAAAGAAGCTAATGTTTTTTTCCTCCCTTTTGTTGCTATAGTAAGTGAAGATTTGCATTCCGGGTAGGGCTCTCTTTTGTGGAAGTAGCAGAAGCCTAGACCAACAATCCCCAAGCCCCAAACCTTGTTAAATGCAGTTTCAGTCCTGGGGACCTAATGTACTGATTGCTTCCCAAGCAGGAGTCTCATTGCCCGCTCCATTCAGTCCCATTACTGAAGGTCTAATTACATCTATTGTACTGTTCAGTTGCACAGGCGGTTTTGGAGGGGAGGAGGATGTAGAAGGAAGCAGAGGGGTTCAAGGGGAGGGAGATGAGGGAGGACAAGAAGAAACTAGAGTGCATGGCAGGGAAAAAAACCCCACAGGCCTCAAATACTGAGAAATGAACTGATGACTGAACTACTATATGAGATTATATCTAAACCACCAAGTGTGTTATTGTAACAAGGCAAAATGGCAATGGTCCCAATTTCATATTCTTCTCCAAGCAAGAGAGAACTAATCACTCTGTCAAAATCATAGGTACTGGATATTGAAAGCTACACAAGCTCAACCAAATTTTAGTATGAAAGAAAGAAAGAGGCAGGTGGGAAGGGAAGCATTTTTTAACAATGTTGTAAAGTTTCACTTATATTTTAAGCTGCCAAAAGCCCTTCTCAGACTTCTTTTTTCCAATATAACACAAATATCACATGCCATACTATGCTTTTGTGTAGCCTAGATTAAGACTGTTATCATGGCCTAATAGAGCTCAAAATGAGAGGAGGGGAGGGAAGGGGAAAGAAACTCATTATTTTTAGATGGCTTTGCTTTTCCCATAGGGTTCCTATAGATCCTACTTAGCAGCAACTCATTCCAGCACTGATTAAGTGGGAAATACACAGAATCTCAAAAGGTCAAACCTATAATCAGCTGCCCTGAGGGGATGACATGGAAAACTTCTCAATACAAGTTCAATTTATGGCAATATTATTACATCTAGTCAGTGGCAAACAATGAAGGAAAGAGGGGAGATTCCTAACAGAGCTTCTTATAATTCCTCAGCATTAGAGTATTTTGTTATGTCCAGGTTCACTCAGTTTTTGGATGTTGATAATTTTCTTTCCAGCTGCTGAGGGGAACACATTTATAATAGGTTAAATCTTCATGAGACATACATACTGCTTACTGCTGAGAAAATCATTCCCGAGTTGGTCTAGAGAGCAAGCATGGAAAAATGGAGATCTCTCAGAGACAGGAAGGAAGAAAAGGAAAAACAGGGACAAATTACTTAATAAACCCCTTCTAATTATTTGAGCAAAACCAAGTTTTTGAATACTGATTATTTTCAGGCATATGTATTATGATAACAATTTAAACACAATTGGTTATTTCCAAATGGTCTCTGTTTGGCTACTATTTCACCTCTTGTGAATCATTAATACACCCCTGCAAAGCAGAGACTGATTCAGCTACTCTGGAAGCAAGGGAGACATTAATATCTCCAAAGCTCTATTCCTCATTTTCCCTCAGCTCTTTTTTGTTTTCTCACTTCTTTCTATGCCACAAGCAGACAGGTCTCTTTCCTCTCTTGTTGGAATAAGAAAGGTAGTTTCCCTTTTACAGCAAAGGTGCCTTGAACTAGCCATGCCTCACTTACTTTAGTTAAGTGCAAAGCAGTGCTGAATTGTTTCAAGCAGTTTCAAGCACTCTCCAGTATGAGATTCAAAGCTGTGCAACAGCTGTGTTTTTATCATTATGGGAATGCTATGAATGCTCCCAGCATGTCTCCACAAAGTCCCTTGGATATCAAGACAGGCCTTTACCAGGTCATAACTGAACCTGGGTTACTTTTGTCAGCTGAACTTGTATGGGAACAGAGTCCTCCCAGGTGACAACTCTAAAATATTTCCAAATTTGCTATATAGGTATGGGGCTGTTATTTTTTRTAATGTACATGTGGTCTGATTATTTTGCTGTGTAATGGGACTGCCAGGCTGGCTCACCTATTCTACAATACGTACTTTAGAAAGATAAAACTAAGAGCAAGGACCCAGAAAAAAGTAATCAAAATTACCAAGATACAGGGGACTTTCAGCACAAATACATCTTGTCTTTCAAAATAAGTAACCCAGATCAAGGTTCAAAAGGAGAAAGCATAGAGTTAACCTTTGKAAAAGACAAGTGCCACATAATTTTGCACATAAGGTGACTTACCCAGAGGGATGTATCTGACATATTATGCTTACTGTGCATCCTATATATTTCAAAGAATTAAAAAAAAAATCAACCCCCCAAAAATTACAAACAAACAAACAAACAAGATCCCTACCAAAAACTACTTCTACTACTCAAAACTAAAGCAAACAAACAAACAAACAAACAAACAAACAAACAAAACCCAAGAAAAAGAAAAGGAAAACAAAAAGAAAAACCCAACCCAAAACATACCCCAAGACCCTAAAGCTTTTGAATGTCTTCCTGTTCTCCAAAAGAAACTTTTTTTCCAGGCTAGATTCTCAGGAGCTGTGGCATAGAGATCAATATGGAAATAAATCTACTTATCATCAAATAATAGGATTTGGAACTTGTAGATACATGAAAATAGATACATTAAAGAAATTTAGGATGCACTGATACAGGTTATAACTCTTACATGTGAAAAAAGCTATTTTAGTCACTACATTTCAAACAGAGTGAAATTATGCTTTTTATTTTTCTTACAGTAAGCCCCACCCTTATTCCCATCTACTCTGCAAAGAAGGAGAAATATTGCAAAGCTTACGACATTAATGTGTCATAGTCTGAAGTTAGGCTTTCATATGAAGGTATGTCATGACAAACTTTGTACTACAGTAACACTGGTCCAAATTCTATTGCAGTACATAATGTATAAAGGTAGACCAAAACTATTTTCAAGTTTTGAAAAGTTAGGAGTGATTTTCAAGATAGTTTCGAATGCTCCAGGAAGACTGAGCTGAAGCTGTCAAATGTCATAAAAGTACTGTAGATTTTAGTGGTCATAAAGCACAGGTAATGCAATTCATTTCCTGTCAGGTCAGGATCATGCACCTTTAGTGCAAAAGAGAGCCAAGCTCTCACAGCTGAAGACTGTGAAGCAATCCTCAGCTCTTCCTGTAATGAAAACTAATCACAAACTCATTGCAGAGATATGAAAACAATTGCCTCCTCAGTTTAGCTCTTCTTTTTAGGAACCCAGCTAGAATTTCAGCATTATAAATTCCTCATCTGACACTGCTCAGTTGAGCAAAGGCCAGAGCTACTTTGAAGACATGGCCATAGAACTTCTGGTGATCAGACAGTTAAATRTTTTGTCCATTTCATTCTCACTACAACAAAGGGCAAATGCAAATAGATATTATTAAATTTAGATGATATCTGATCCATACTAATTCCTGCTTTAAATTCTACTTACCTAATTTCCCATATAGGTCTTGGAGCTACTTTTCTAGTTCAATCTCAGTCTTCACACTTTTTTAAAAGGAACTTGACAAACTTAGGGCATATGGCTTTATCCTCTCTTATTTGAATTAAATTGAACTTTCTTTAATGAGCTCACCCTGATTTATGACTTTCTTCAGAGACATTTGCAGTGAAAAGGTGCTAGTGCTGTGTGTGTGTCAGATGAAGTAACCGCAACCTTTTGTGGGTATTAGTTTTTGACATATGAAATGTCTTGGTCTTTTCCACTTTTTGATGTATTTTTCAAAATTCAGATATTTCAACAAATCACAAATGACCATTAGCCCTAACATCTCCCAGAGATGGTAGCATCACAAAAGCAACCAATTCTAATGGCTTCTATATTGGTGAAAAAAATGGAAAAGAAATCCAAAAGAATGGAGAAACCACAGAGAAATGTCAGGTTGTGTTACACCCTGTTCATACTTTTCAGTCATTCTGTGACTTGGTAAGCCAACCTGTAAAAAAAATTTAAAAATTAGTTTTAAGGTGTATCAATACCCAGAAACAGTGTGCCTCAAGATAGCAATACTTGGCCTCACAGAGATGAGGAGGGGCATGAGAGCAGGAGTGAGTAACCATTAACAGGACAGAGGAAAACCTTTTTCTTTTGCAGTGATATGGGCTTGAAACAATCAGGAGAATACAAGGCAACACAGTTTAAATAAAATCAAAGCCCTAGGGAAATGCTTTCTGAAAATTTTCAATTTAAATTCAGTCTTACTGGTCATCTTTGGAATAACTCTTTTAGTTATTAGCTTTTAGTCCTTGGATGACAAATAATAACTCCCTTCTATAAATCAATAATTTTTCTATTTACAAAAAATGAGCAAACCTCAATCAGTGCATAAGTGGTTGACTTCCAGTGCCAGGAATGAACTTTCACTGTTCAGTGGGTCAGTGTTACGGTTAGGTATCCAGTGCCAAGTATGAATTACCTTGCTGCTCTGGTATCCAGAACAAAGCTCAGCTAAAATGAAAACATTTAGTTACAAAATTGCTGATTGACTGAAAAAAAAAAAAATTAGTTAACACTAATAACCAGTTTTGACCAGAATTAAATTAGTTTTGACCAGAAATGAAATTTCACAAATCAAGATGAAAGTTCCAAGGATACCAATAACCTTGATTAAGAAAAAGTTTGAGCATTTACCTAAATATCAATGGTTCAGTCATATTTTGCTTTGCCTCAGTGCTTTAAGCACTTAAATATGAACTGGGAGTGACACTGAGTTCAGCAGATAAATGTTATTCAGTACTCTGAGGTCTTTTTCTCATAGGTTTATAATTTTTTTTTCCTGCTGTGCTTAATCTACAGTTTTATTCTCCTTAACCTAAGTGTCACTGAGAAGTAAACTCGGACAACAGTTGTTAATTTCATGTTGAAGAAAAGGGGATTATGACACTTGTTTCCCTCCCTGTCCCACCCAGCACCAAAAAGGCCATTAAGAATAACATAAATAATATCAATGGAGATAAYAAGCCATTCTAAGTTTGTATGTCTGTCTTCCTTTTCCCCTGTGAATTATTACTTTCCTTGGAACCTAAGGTAAAGATGAAGATTATGACTACTGGGGATTTTATCAACATAACAGACTGGGCTTGTTTTTGACATGCTTCTAAGAGATGAAGGCATGTTTTTCTGATCACTCTTAATAGGGGAAGTGCACATGCATTTCCTTTCAAATGTCAAGCATACCGAAATAGTATAAGTTGGGAACAGAATGGAGAAAGCTAGAAAACAGATAAAATCCTAGAAATCCGAGCATATTGAAAAAAAATGGCAGCTTGGAAAGGTTATACAGGTCATCTACAACACAAAGATGTGTGCACTTGTTACTAAGCTCACAGGTATTTTTATGTGGTCCTATGATAAGCCACTCATAGTACTTACACCAGGGCAATGGCTTTTTTCTGACTTGGSACCTGACTTTCTCATTTCACAAACCACTTACAATGCAGTCCACACGAGGCTGTCTTATATCAAATTTAAACTCAAGCTAGTGCAGTCTACTCGTTTATGAAGTGCTGTTCTGTCCCTGACAGGCATTGACCTATGAGTGACATTGATGGATGATTGAATCCAAATGAAGCTTAAGATTTTTTTTTTGACCTGTAATACCTTGTTTTGGTCTATTAGAATTCATGCTTCTGRGTATTTTGAAGCAAGGAAGGAAGAAAGGGGAGAAAGGGAGGGAGGGAGGGTGGGGAGGGAAGGAAGGCAGGAAGAAAGGCAGGAAAGAAGGAAAACAGGCAGGCAGGAAGGCAGGAAGGCAGGCAGGAAGGCAGGCAGGAAGTAGGAAGGAATGCAAGAAGGAAGGCATGAAGGAAGGAAGGCAGGAAAGAAGGCAGGAAGCCACCTGCTTCCCCCCCCCCCCCTTTTTTTTTTTTTGTTTTTCATTGCTTTTAGCAAATAATTTAGATAGCCTCTGTAGCCCACCCTGGAAGTTTACATTTGAATTGTTCTGAAGGAACTTATGCAGTCTCCACATGGCTATCTCAGAGGAGCCTAAGGGCTATTAAAACTAAACTAAAGGTTTCATCAATGGGTTTCTGAAGAACAGAAGGTGTGCATGCATTTGGAAAATAACTGGGAAGGAAAATCAGGCAAAACCCAGCACAATCACAATATTAAATTCTATTGTGGTCCTTATAGAATATAGGCTGTTGCTATCCTTCAGCTTTAGATTTGCACTGCTGACTGGATGATCATAAACAGTAAAATATTAACATTTAGGATCTGATGAAAGACAGTGTCCCACTGCATGAAAAAGTAGACATGTGCTGCTTAAGTGATAAGGATGGCTCCTCTAGTCGCCCAGTACAGCTCAAATATGTGAGTGATTCCACACTGAATCTGGAGCTGCCCCATTTTATGAGAGATTTCGGTCTGCTGAGACAGTGCTTTAGAACCTGACTTCATTGAACTGATTTCAGCTGAAGCTACCACCCCAGTGTAGGCTGTAGCTGTGCAGGTTACAGAGGAAGATTTAAGTAAGGCTAAGGAAAGGATTTGAAAAATAATTCAGAAAAGCAAAACAATCAAAGAAAACCAAGAGAGGTCTCCAAATATATATCTGAAACAATTCCTCTGGGCAAAGGCACAGGTGTGTGAGATGACTCTGGAAAAGCAATTGTAAATTCCCTCTGGCCTCAGTATAAATCCCTTTCTTTCAGAGGTCAGCATTTAGTGTTTGCAGCTAAGGAGCATCTTCCACTGGCTACTCAGTGTGCTTCTGTTTCTATGACAGTTTTTATCCTGATGATGAGAGAGCCCTGTCAGATGAAGTGTAAGCCACATTTACCTGTAAGTGCCCCACACTAGCTTGTGATGCCAAATCTCTTTTATTGAACCTACTATCTGATTTCTGGAGCAATTGATTTTCCTTACTGTCAGTTTGTGGCCTTGACTCCTTAATGTTTATTTAGACTGTTCTCCATAGATTGCTTCTGGTGCTGAGGGCGAGAAAGGAGGCAGGAGGTCAGGGGTGCATGTATACCTGTCCATATACATAAATCACAGCTTTTGTTCTTCACTGTTGTTTCTGAACATGTTTGCTRGATGAAAAAAAAAAAAAAGGAAGTATTCTATTAAAAGATGAAGAAGCCATTACTAATTTCTCTCTGTCTGAAATTTTATTGCAATTTAGGGTTTTAATTTTCTGTATTAATTTTCTGTATCTTCAWAACACCTCTTGTTATCATCAAAACATGTGATGTCAAGAGACACAGAGAGGCAGAGGAATTTGCTTACCAATACAGAACTGTACTTTTCAAGTGGGAGAGCGATGTGTATATTTTGTTGGTGAGTTTTGGGGATGGGGGATATAGCAATGGTAAACAAACCGACAGAGACACGGTCTTTTTTGCATCTGAAGGAGATCCCTTTATTGCAGAAATTGCACCCTTTTTCACATCTTTTATCTCTACCTGACATCACTGAAACCAAACCAAGGCCTAACAGAATCTAACAGAAAGAAGGGAGCCCATTGGTTGGCCCAGCTGCAGTGCTGCTGTCCATGCGTCCCTCCAGCCAATCACCTCTCTGCTCATACACTGCCCATGTGTCCCTCCAGCCAATCACCTCTCTGCTCATACACTGCCCACGCGTCCCTCCAGCCAATCACCTCTCTGCTCATACGCTGTCCACATGTCCCTCCAGCCAATCACAACCTCACTTCCAGCTGTCACTCACCTGACTCTCTCCTCGCTCCCAGCAGTCTCTCACCCCTCAGCCGAGCTCCAAGCATGTGGCCTGCATCTGTGCCTTTCCCACACGGCCTCCTGGTGAACATGAGCCTAAAACACTTTAATA
Source organism: Alauda arvensis (assembly GCA_902810485.1). NCBI lineage: Eukaryota > Metazoa > Chordata > Aves > Passeriformes > Alaudidae > Alauda > Alauda arvensis. The sequence continues at coordinate 25,965 of CADDXX010000600.1, forward strand.
AATATAACCCCATATCCTACGGGGGGATTTGGTTTTTCTTGCCTCTTTTTAATTTCAGTCTTTGCTGAGAATGCTAGAACTCAGGGGTGCAACACTTGTACAAACAAGAAAATACTCTCTTTCCTGCTGTCGGCATCCCAAACCCCAGCCAGTTAAACCCTTCGMTGAGCAGGAATAGCAGTGTTGTTCCAGCAGCAGGACAAGTCTTCTCTGGTAATGTCACTGGCAAAGCCAGCAAAGGAGAAGTGTTTAAGAGAAGACGTCTGTACTCTGTACAAATAATTTTAGAGCACATCCTGAAAATTCGAAAGGAAAAGCCCTAGAGTTTGTTTAACACTGAGCTGCCAGAATGCTATAGCTTTAAAGCAATGGAAACTGTTTTGCAACAGTGAAGATTTTCTCCTTCTGCAGCAGTAAACATTGTAGTCTGTACAAGATGACAAGTGATTCTCCTGAGGCTAGGAGTACAGTAATCAATAGAGGTGCAGTTTGGTCTACTGTTCTCTCTGCTGATAAAGAAACATTGTGCACAGATGTGATGACAAATATAAATCAAAAGAAGAAAGAGAAGTTGTTCCAAGATACATAAAACTATACCTTATTGACCAGAATATCTGATTCAGGGGCTTTTYCCATTTGACCTCTCGGTTTGTATGGTTATTCAGTTTCCTAAACTTAAGCAAGTTCAGTTTATTGTAAAAGGGCAATACTGACAGGATAAATATTTGGGTTAATATGCCACTTGCATCTGTCCTTCCATTTTCCTTTGGTACATTCTGTAAAGCCCATTAAATATGTAACAAGTGAACACTCAGAAAAAGTTCTCAGATTCAACTCCCTGTTCACGTTGCAATTCCAGTTTTTTTGAACATTGATGGCCAAGATAACTTCTCTGGAAAGTTTTTAAGTATCCTTTAACTGAAGCTGATTTACATGCAAAGCTCTAAAGCATCTAGACCAGAATCCTTCGCTATTGTTTGCATAACTTCAAATATTAGAGCTTTGCATTTCATAATATGTATTTTATTGGTAGATAATGTTCTCATTCTAGGCAATATAAAGTACTAAAGAAAGGAAAATGCTTCCACATTGTGCCTCATTGTGTCCTGAACAGAAAGGGAGCCCAACTTTATTATCAGGACCACAGCAGGAAAGGAAAACACAGTAATATATCAGGGAACACTGCGAAGACTATCATGTGTTCCCTTCAAAGAAATAAATCAGTAAAGTTTGGAGTCAATGGGGAAGAATGATAAAGAAAAATGTGAATAATTTTTGTGAAAGATTGGTAGGTTGGCATAGTTCCATGTGCTAAAGGATGCTACAACAATTTAATTTGTAATCAACTAAATGTAAAGAATTATATCCCTATTTAAAACAGCAAGGATTAACAAACTGTCAATGAATTGACTAGCAATTTCTAATAATCTTCAATATAGCAATTTTAAAGAATAAAGAGTGTAATTTAATACAGCATAACCAGTATCATTCAGTATATGAAACTAAGTTGGCAAACATTAAATTAATTGACAAAATTCTTACTGATTTTATTGGGTCTCATAAAAGACTAGAAGCTGAATCTGGAGAAAAGGCAAATTATTCAAGGGGTCCAAATGTTCCACAAGGATGGATACAGTGAAAATAACTGTTTGCATAACCTATTTGACCTGCAGGCTGGAAACAGAACAAGGCTACAAGCTTTCTTTTGTGAGTAAGTAGTGATTAGGTACATTTTCCTTCAGCCCAAGTGAACCAAGCAAACTTCCTCACTACAGATTTTTCTACTGACACAACATATTTTTATGCAGCTGAGTTTAGCAATGCATAATACCTCATTAACATTTAACAGTGTGAAATATGTCTCTGTGAAGGTTTTTTGGGTTTTTTTGGGTTTTTTTTTTTAATGTAAAATAGGAAGGAAGGTTGTTAAACTTTATTTTTCTCTGGAAAAGCAAAACAGAAAATGTTTTCCCTTCACATTTTTCCATCTGATGTCAGGAGATTACGTTAGAGTTTTCCTTATTTTCACTCATGACTGACATTTAAATAAGTTTTGGAGATGGTAAGGAATAATAATTCATTCATGGCTATAAATACCCAAGATATGTTTAGTCAGGAGGAAACAGATGACCTAACAGAAGATTAAATCTTGGCAAATTTACTTACATTAACCAAACCCTTCCAATTAAATTTCAGCCAGCTGGTAGCTTCTAATCCTCTCTTGTTCAGTCTATTTGAATGATTTTTACTTATTGAGTTGGTCAGGGTTCTCTTTGTTTTGATTTTTTTTAATACCACTTTCATCCATCACTCGCAACACCAAACAAAGCATTTTGTGTGAGAATGAATCAAAGATTAAATGTCAGGGGCCCTACTAATCTGGGGATGAAGCCAAAAGCACTTAGAAAAATATGAAACTTTATCACACATCCATAACTCCAAGCTAGCAACCCATAAGGAATGTAATTGAAGGTAGTTGCCAACTCTCTGCCCTAGTTATGAACTAGATTGCTGAATATTAGGCTAAGAATCCTAGTTTATTCCACATTAGGGCATTTGTTTTCTACTCATAGTGGCAGAGAGGAGGGAGGTAAAGACTGGGATGACAAAAAATTGGCACTGCTATTCCAGTGTACATCCTGCACATCATTAATACTGTCTTTCCCCTGCACCATGCAGGACTTTTTTCCAAAATTGTGTTCCTGGTTTCTCATACAGCCAGAAAGAGCAAAGCTGTGCTACCCAAACAGGTAAGAAGTTTTACTTTGCCACAGGTCTTCTGCTTTGATTCTTTTGAGGGAAAAATCCTAGTTAATAACATGAACAGTGGCTGAGTTCCAGCTCTTTATGCAGTTCAGGGCAGTCCAAAAACTGCACAGAATATGTGACTGAAGAGTTCCTGCTTCCTTTCCATAGCTGGGGACAGAGGAAGAACAAGCAAAGAAACAAAACACACACTGAAAAAGAAAGATATTTGCACATCCGCTTTCTGCAACTATATGGGAAGTTGATTTGTCACAGTCTGTTTCCATCAATGAGTTGACACAAGAAAGATACATGTGTGGTCTTGGAGTAGAAACCCACTTTTCCACACAATTCTGTGAAAGGCATAAGGCAGCAAGATTTTAGACTTATTACTTCTGACAGTTTTGGCATCTTAAATGCATGTAATTACATACACAAAGAAAAGTTGGATGAGAAAACCTAGCCAAATAAACAAAGCTCTTATATTTTACAGTCTAAAAACAGGACAATTTTGAATGTGAATACTTGTTTAAATTAGACATCCTGCTCAATAATCAATTAATCTGATGCMCTAAGCAAGAGCAATCACAGTTTTTTTCTAAATTTGGCAGAGAAAAAATCTCTAATTTGGTATTGTCATAGTCACACTCCACTGCGCTGGACAAAAAAGAATGCACTGGAGGGCTTAATCTTTCCTTAAACTTCAAAAAATTAAAATTGAAAAGAACTTAAGAGAGAAACTATAAAGAATTTTTCACAATTTCTTGTTTTAATTCCAATGGGGTATACAATCATGGGAATTATATTTTATTCAAAGACTTATAAATCTAATGCAGAACACACATATAACCAGATCCCTGAAGACCCTGTGTAACCTCTGCATGAGGCAATAATATCCTCTGCATTGCAATGGTTATTAATCATTCATTAATGGCCAAGTCTTCTGGAGAAGGGTGTTACTTTGTGCTTTGCAAGTGCTCAGTAGAAAAGGGAGGGAAATTGTGGCATACAAGGATCAAGAGATGCTTCTTTATTTCCACAGAAGAATAAGAACTGAAGATAGTTAACCACTGAAATAACTGAATAATTTGATTTCCAGATTTCTTGAGACAGCCTAAGACAATCAGGAGAATATTTGAAGATTCTTTCCTTGARACCAGTATTATTATTTAGTGAACTGAACTTTACATAAGTGATGCAAAAATTGAGTTAAGCACAGCTTGAGTAATTTGCCTGAGGCCTGAAAAGAGGTTCATGAAAAAAACTAAAAATTCAGATCTGTTGAGTCCTGGCCCTATGTCATAATTGTAAATTATCTTTCTCTGCAATACTGAAACTGTCAGCTCTTACGCATTCAGAAACAAACACCAAATCATTCCTTAACCTTCTATTTGCTAAGCTAAATACATCCAATTCCTGTCTTGTACCATAAGGAAGATCATAATGTTCTAAGTATTTGTCTCTGGAACCTCTCCAAATGTTCAGCATCCTTCTCCATATGTAGGTGCTTTCAATAGACGCTGTATTTCACTACTGACATTCCAGTAGTTATTACAGGAACATATCCAGAATCAGTATAGGCTCTGTTTTACTTAATACATGCTGATTTAGACATCTCAGACTCACATGAGCTACTTATGGCTACACTGTCAGGCCAAGAAAATTCAGCCAAACCTTTTTAAATAATCACTGCCTATCATAAAAGTTCACATATTTGTGAGTACCATTTTAAGGCTGAACTTTCCAGTCTGTATGAATTAGCTCTTACATGGATTCATTCAAATTAAAAAAAA
>CADDXX010000600.1:35517-132681 GCA_902810485.1 Alauda arvensis
TGAAAGAGAAATGCAATGGAGAAATGAAATCAATATTGCTTCAGTTACAAAGAGATAGCCTTCCATTCTGTGGTTGGTAGTCTCAGGTCAAGAGGTGCAAGGAAGGATGGTTTGTTTCACACTTCCAGAACAGAGAAGTTAAGTGAGAGAGGTGAAGTCTGATAGACCTGAAGGTAAGACACCCACAGGGAAGCGACTGGATTAATGCTCATTTTTAGGGATGTCAAGAACTGATGCAGCTTCTCYGACAGAGTTCCTCAATGATAGCCCTCTGTTCTCATCTTTGTATTTTCTAATTTTTCTATTTGCAGAAAGTCATGAATACCATAAAAACCCTCACTGCAATCAGGGAATCCCTTCTTTCAAGAAAGTGTGTAACAGCATTATGGAAGACTATCATGTTGTTTTAGCAAGATTTATTTTTGATAAATCCATGCTGACTGTTACTCATGAACTTGTACTGAAGAATTGTCGCAAAGAAAATATTACCCTTTATCATTATACTGTTACTATGCAATGATGCTATGAAAGTCATGAGATTAAGGAAGAATGTTTCCTGAAGTTTCCATCTAATTGTATTTTGAACTCTCAATATAAAGGATCAAAAGAACATAGAATAAAAAAAATGTTTTCTTGTTTCCCAACATATACTGAGAGTTTTTAATAAAATGCAGTCATATTCATTGAGTGCAGAAGGCAAATAAGACCTCATCAAATGTTTTTAGACACAGTTTATTTGGAATCCTTCACCATGTACCTAGAAAAATTTTTTGTCTTCCCCTCAGAGTAATGATAAATAGACATTTTCTCTTAAAAAGAGAAGGAAAAAAAAAAAGCTTTTTTCTTTTTTCTTGCAGGTTGCTACATTCAGGAACAAAATCTTTAGGAATACATCAAATGTTGCAAGAGGTTTAATAACCTTTTTGAGTGTTTGTAAAAACATTGGTACACATTTATGGTTCTTATTGCTAAATAGAAGTCTGGAATGGAGATATGCATTACCAGCAGAGTTCAAACATCCAACCATCTCATAAAAATAATTGTTATACATATTTATTATGTATGTGGTCACTAGAAACTTGAAAGACTGTAAGACCACAGCACTACTACACTTAGAGAACATATGCTTTGGAGTTTAAAGATCTGCCAATTGGTATCAAAGGCAGACTTTTACAGATTTGAGCATAGAGCTTGGATGGTTTTTACAAACAACATAGCAAACAACCTGCATTATCACTTCTTTCCCTTTTTCCTGACCTACAGTTAGTTACAAAACTCCTCCTTARCAACTCAGTTGTTGAGAAGCAATTTTTCCTTGTGTATTTACCTAGAATGTTAGTGAAAGGCACAATGACTTCTTACTAAAAAGACCTAGCTGTATAGTTTTACTTRGTCCTTACTATATCAAACTAAGCACATATCTCTGAAATGATGCTATTCCCTCATTTTGTCATCCCAGGCAGCCAGAAAGCTAACTATACAAAAAGACATAAATACCAAATGGCAGGAACAAGTTCAATGCAACTGAGGATGTCACATCATCCTCAATAATATCAAGAATCATTTTTAAGTGAAAAATTGCTATTAATAAAACAGTGAACACTACTAGATCAAAGATGGACACCTCATAATATGCTGGACCACTGGAGCTCCAAATCTTTCAGATTTTTAATCCTGACCAAGAAAAAAAATGCAGTATTAGTAAGGATTAGGATTTTTCATGTCTCATTTAACTTGTAATTTGACAAGTAGTTCACTTGGGAGAAGCTTTAAACATATTGCTCCAAGGATTAAATACAAAATCTTTAAGTATATGGAAAATTGAGCCAATATAACTTAATACTTGGGAACCCCCACTTACAATTTCTTAATATTGTTGATTTTTGGAAAGTCTTTTASTTTCAGAAGTTTGTACTAACAGCATTTATCATTTGATATATTTGGTGAAAAAAAAATCAGCTCTGATATTTTGCTGTTTTTATGGAGACATCTGAGGAGAACTAATTGGAACCAATTTACTTTAAATTATGTTTGGGAACATGTGGTGTGAAGAAGACAACATTTTTTAGCAAGAAAATGCAATGGTCAAACAACAAGTGCTCCATCTTAAGAAACAAGAAAAAAACTTAAAGGAAGAAGTCACAARAGAATACAGGAAGAACCAGGTACAAGAAGATTGTCTTTGTGTCAGCAATAAAGGAYTTATGTTGTCCAGCAAGACAAAGAGAGAGAGAAGTTTACATGACTAAAAAGAGTAGAAAACCTGATTTAGACAGATGGACAACTGTAACTCCTAAAGAACAAGGAACAGTGTAATAGAATGGGTATTTTTTATACTTTGTCTGTAACATGCATTTGTAATATCTAAATTCAAAGTCAGAAGATTGTAAGGTATGTGTCTCTACTTATTAATCAACAGGTGACTTGTAAAGTATGACATTCAAAATTAAATTGTAGACCTAGATCAGCAAAGATATTTCAGAATACAGTATGCACAASGAATTAGATATCTGCACCACCTWTACCACCTCAGAAGACAGTACCAAGAAGCAGGCTGGTGTGGATGGGGGCAATAGCCACCACATGCGTGACTGCAGAATGATTGCAAAGAAAGCAATCAAAAACTGAATACAAAAGAGCAAATCTTGCAATCTTGCTTAAATAAATTTTATTTACTCTCTCAAGGCACAATTACTGTAAATACTGAGCTTGTAAACATGTTTACATCCTGACTAAAGTGAATTAAAAGGTCGTCTGTGTTTATGGAAATAGGGTTACATTCACAGGGAGTACTTGTGTCACAAGACTTACTTACATAGACACAGGACAAACTACCATTGTGGTCATTTGCTGGAAACAGCAAACAAATTAAAGTTCTGTGAATAAATATCTCTAATATGTCCCAAAATAATTACCAGGATATTAGGATTTGGGGTTCTGAGTTTTTTCTTACACAATTCAACAACCAGTTCCTTTCTGACATTGGGCCCTTTCATATTTCCAACCCCATTTGTCAAGAAAGAACTTTCAACTTTTAAAATCTCTTTTTGTTCTGATTTTATTGTTGATTTTGGTTTGCCTTTAGGTTTTGTATTTTTTGGTTGTTGGTTAGTTGTGGCTTTTCCCCCAGAGAGAGAGTTTATAGAGAGTTCTGCCCTGAACCAAAAGAGGAATTAAATAATACATCACTCTTTTTTTTTTAAGCTGGGTAGTAATGACAATTTAAAAGGATAACGGGACATTTCTGAATTATTGCTACAGTTATTTTCTTAGAAAAATTTTATCAAATAGTAATTTGTCTTCCATACTGTAGAAATGAACTTTTTCCATGATAAAACATAACACATGTCCTAAGTCTTCATATGTTATGTCAACTTAATGGCAAAACAGGAAAATGTGTCTAGCTCTTCATTTCAAAATACAGCTACATTAGGCATCTTTCTGTGCACTATTTTCTACAGGAAAAAAACCAAAAAACCAAAMCAAAACAAAAAAAAACCCAAAAAAATCCCCTAGGAGCTACTTTAGAGTTTGATCTGTGCTCTCCTTTATTCTTCTTTCTCAGTTTCTTTATGCTTTTAGCAGGGAAAGTGCTCAAAATTGCTTTTGGAAAGATTGTCTCAATTATAGTTTCTCTTCACTTCCACAGTCATTTTACCAAAGCCTAGGGACCCGATGAAATTCTCATTAGAACCAGCTGGAAGATTTCAGCTGACTTCACTGGAAGGGGCTTTCTGTTTTCCAGATGAAAGTAAGCACCCTTTGCCAAGATGTGCAAAAGCTATTGCTTTTGGCCACTGGATCTTCCAAACCCTTAGTGTTCCTACCAGTATGCCTTGATGGCCAAAGTGTGTAGCTAATTCAAAACTTCAAATAACTGTTTTCAAAATAGAATTAAAACATTGTCTTTGAAATAAACATGCTTCCCAGTGAAAAGAGTCTGTTTCCTTCCTACATTGCTTTCCCCTTCCTCACCTTTCTCAAACGAAGAAAAGTATCCTTTTCCTATATATACTCATTAGACAGACAGACACTATAAGATGTTTCTTTTTATAAAAAATGAAATGAAAAAGRAAAAAAGAAGGAGAAAAAAGCCAAAATGTCTTCAGAGCTCATTAAGCACTAACAAGTGTTTTCACTCTTCCTAGATGGCAGGCCTATTGCTGCAGGAGTCCGGTCATTAAAATTGTTTTACTCCTGCTATTTTTATGCTTCCAGATCAGAAAGTCTGGTATTGTACACTATGCACTTAAGAGATATTCCATGTGAAAGTAACCATCGCAGCAAGACCTTGGTGAACAGAATCAAATGACTCACAAATCTGGCTGTATTCTGTGGTTTCTTGAATGGTAAGGTACGAAACACACTGCTATACAGGGCATTCTATTGATAGTTTCTGTGTTCTTCCCCAAAAAGAAGATAAATATTACACACTTTCCAAGATATTGCTGCTAGTGCAGAGACTGAAGGTCATCTCCCATTTCAGAATGTGAGGTTGTAATCAGTGAAAGGTTATGATGGTTGTAAAGCAAAAATCATTTAATAGATACAAAAGAAATTACCAAAGTATTAAAAAAAACACCTGGACTTTAGAAAAGCCTAGGATTCTTTATGGCACATTAACTCTTGATAAGACATGGACAAAATTATGTCATATTAGTTAATAATGCCCTATCTTTTTTTCTAATGCTGTCTGATTTCTTCTGATGCTGTCTGGTATTGTATCTTCCATTGTCCACTGGATTATAATACATACTTAAGTTACGCTTGCAAGGCTAAGGGATTTAACAGTACTAATATCTCATTATTTTTCTTTTAAATAGCTGTGAGTCAAGTAATTTGCTGGAATAACTCCAGTGAGCTARCAGATTTATGCCAGCAAAGCATTTGTCCTAATTAGTCTGTCATTCCTGCCATAGCTGACAATAAAGTAATCTGAGGTTTGATTACATATGGAAGTTGATGTGGGAATTCTTTTGGGTAAAGATCTGTAAATATTCAGTAGATAAAAATATGGAATGATGTCACAGCTGAAGTGAAGGAAGCTGTTTAGCTAATAGGATGAATCYCCAGTACCTTTTGACTCCTACAAAGAGGAAAAATTTCAATTTCATTTGTGTAGAGACAATGACTGGACTCTTAGTGGTCCAGAATGCAAACAATTGAAAACAAAATAAAGAAACTATCTTGYTAAACAACTTGATACATCAGGGTAATATGAACAGCAAAAATGTGAATGGAAGCTCTCTGACATTAAAAAACGAAAAAAAATTGTTTAACTTAACTATTTTTCCAGAATTTTCATTAATAGRTATATCTAGAACTCTGATTAAAAATCCCAAATTGGCTTCATGTTCTCATCTAGATGTTTTAGAAAGTAAAACAATACAGGCATATATATATCTGAAGATTAACAAACAGTCCTATCCCAAGAAGGTCAAGGTTTGTTTTCCACTTAGAAAATATTCATAGAAAAAATGCAGTCAGAAAACAAAGCATTATTGYCAAACTGCATCTAACCCATTATACTAGCTACTAGGAAGAAGTTTAACCAGGGCAAAATGTGGGCATATGGGATGGAAATTCTGAGATTAAGAAGGAAATATAGTTACTAAAAAACAACAACAACAACAACAAATTCACTTTATACTATTTCAAATACAGGGAATGTTAATAGCCAGAATTTAAATGTATATACATTTCTCATGATACAGCAAAATAGCTGCATGATGTCATCTACATTGTTAATTCTTAAATACATCTTTTGAAGTTCAGTGACAAGAAATTATAGATACATAAATTTGAGTTTGGCTACTACAATGAAGTAAACTTAATCTTAAAGCCCATTTTGAGGGGCTTTATTTAATATTTTCAAATTTATTTTTACTCAGATAAAATTAAAATTTAATTGATTGTTGTGTTTGTGTGTTAATATCTTTTACAGAATCTGCTTTTGGTGGCATTATTATGTCTCTCTCTATTTGATTTCCAGTGGATGTCCTGAAATAGATCATTAATTACCCTTTCCAGAGAGACTCTGACAAAGATAAAACCATGAAAAACTTGAAATCCCTTTTTAAAAATCTCTTGTGCCTCTGAGAAACTGACTGGGATTTTGTGCTGCTGTTTCTTTTGATTTCTGGAAGGCAAAGGAAGTACTCAAATAGTGCAGATGGTCCAGTTTTATGTGTTTCTAACTGTTAAAAATTTCTTTGGTGAGAGTTTGGGTTTTACAAGTGGTTGGAAATTAGCATTTATTTTACTTTTTTTTCTTAGATAAATTTGCAATATTCTGCACTATATTCTAACTGTCTTAGTAAGGTAATACTTTTTATTCCATGGTATATTATGAGCAAGTAAGAGCTATTAAATTAATTTTTGGTAAGAGAATAAATCWTTGTGATTTTAATAAGCTGAAGAGGCTCACAAATATATCAAGCAAATAAGCCATAGCTGTTACTGTCAAAGGTATGACATGATGATTTTTAGGAGGGAAGTCACCCATCTTGTAGGAAATAGGAATCTGCCGGAAGTCATTATCCCTAACAAAATCAGGTTTTTTAAGGAATATGGACCAAACCTATTTATGTTTCTCTTACAAAGTACCACTTCAGAAATCCTGGCAATTTAAAAAATACTTTTATTTCAAGATGAGGAAAATTAGTTCAGATTAAGAATTAGAGATTTAGATCAGTTGATTTTTTTTCCCCCTAGATGTGGTAAATAACAGGAGCAACCTGTTACACMTCTTAATTGTCTTGAGGGTTAATTGAGAGTGAACACTGGAGAAAATCTGCTACTTGGACAGCTTTAGAGTTAGAACTTTTTAGAGTTCCAACTTTCAAATATCAAGGCTTTTAAATCTGGGTCTCAAAAATTACTGTAAAAGAAATCTGCTCTCTCTGATGAGATCAAGAAAATTACCCTTGTACATTTTCCTTTAATGTTAAATTCCCAGTGAAATTTCTCTATTACCAAAAACTGAATACAGTCTGTAAAATGGCTGATAGTGTTTTCTCTACTATAGTATAGTAGAGTTCAGTAGAGGTATAATTCTATCATGTCTCTGTCTGCTTATGATAACCAGGGAAGATATTAATATTTAAACTTCTTTCCTACTTGAAGATTTTTCATTCATTTATTCATTTAGAAGCTCAGGAAAAGCAGTGTATAAAGAGTAGAAGGCAAAAAAATCAAAAGAAAATCAAAGCACTTAAGATGCCTTGTTTTCAAACATGATGATAAATACACATCACATTTTGCACTAAAGATTTTTATGTGAATAAGTTGGTATTTCTACAGCACTGGAATGAACCTCAGATCTGCATTTCCCCTTGGTCCACTAACAAGAAATTGAAGGCTGCTTTTAGATTAAGAGATGATACTAAAAAAGCGAAACTGCAGTCCAAAATATCAGGGGCCTGCTTCAGGAAAGATCTCTACAATGGCAAAGATGAATCCTTTCTGCAGAAAAAGATCATGGCAGTTCTGAGACAAGTGAGAGGTAAATAGATCCCAATGTGTGAAAAAGAGACTAAAAATGAAAATCACTATGTAGATAAACAAGTCTGAAAGTGCTTAAAGGAGGAAAGGAACTRTTTGACAGGCTAATGAAATTTCCACCTTGGAATATCTTAAGAAAATTCTTCATTGTTAGGAATGAATGAGATTTGTTTGTCATTTGTCTGTATTTCCTTYTGTAATTTCCTTTCCATGTTTGTAATCAAGTTTTTAACACTTTCCTTGATTAGAGTAAAACTTGCTTTCACTTCATGGACTGTGGTCAAGAAGGTGACTAAAAACAAAAATATCTYGTATTAGGCCTGCAATTCAACAGAATTTTGGGGGTTTTAGTGATTTTAATAAGTTTTCCACCAGACTGTAAGAGTAAATTTGGCTAATAGTGTCTGTGTGAGGGCAAAGGGATCTCACCCATGGAAACAAATGCTRTATCATCAAAAAACAGGATGCAGTTGCAGACCTCATCTCAACACAGACCCATATTTCTTTATATTTCATCCAAAAAGTAATATCCAAAGAGAGTTTAATTTAATATTGCCCGCTCTAGAAACATGTGGTATCTGAAATATATGTATAGCACACATGAATATTTGGTAAATATGAGTTCTGAAAGACTGAGGACTAGATTTTCATCCTTAAATGCAAGTAGATACCTAAGATGACTATATTCTAAGATCATTGTCCCTAAATTATCTACTAAGATGGGTATTATGGAACTGATGCTTCACTTCATCAAAGACCAGATTGATGGCATCATCAACATTCTTTTATATGATTATTTTCTTAAGGGTAGCTTCCAGTAGAAAGAAAGATAATCAAAGAGCAATGAATTACCCAGCGATCTTGGGGTTCACAGTTATTAGAGTTATGTTCCAAGATAAAGGACAACACAGGAAGCAGACTGCCCCCCCCAACCCCCCCCCCATAAGTAACAAAGACTGTAGAACTAAATGTTCCTAAATTTCAACTGGAATTAGGTATAGTGCAGATATCATCCTATCTCACAAAGATTTGTTGCCATGAATATTTCAGGATTAATTTTAAAGTGTGAAGAAGTAAAGTCTGAGATAAAAACATTAATGTCTGATACACACGTGCCAACGAAAATTAGGCTCAGTCATCTAAGTGGTCATCCAAACTCAAAATGAGCTACTGCTATACATGAATGATCTGTCTGCTGGCAGCCTGAATTACTGCTTCCTCAGAATTAATATATGCTGCTCAAGTGAGTATTTATTTTGTACTTTGAAGCATGGAATGTCTGTATTTAGTCTGCATGCATTGCAGTTGTTTGAAAAGTATGGGGCTGCTTTTGGACTGAAGCCTGAGATTTTGATAAATAATGAAATCTTTGAAATCTACAATAAAAATAGCAATGTTTTTCAGAATGGTGATTTACTTTTTAAACATCATAAGGCTCTTCTATTTTCATGAATGGACGCAATAGTCCTCTGTAACAAAAGCCAAACATTTTCATTCATTCAAACTTGGCAAGTGTTATGCAACATAATATAGTGAATTATTTCTTAACAGCAGTTTTCTGTTAGAGACTGAAACTGAATTGTTCCACTGACTTCACTGAGGAGAACAACCCATTTATAGAACTCAGTTCTACTAGAAAAAGTAGATTCCAGTAGAAATATCTTACAAGGTCAAATTATTTACAATCATTTTTATAAGTTTACAGTTATATTTCCTGAAGTTTGTTTTCACTGCAATGTAAAGAGTAGATATTAATTATACCACTTATATGATATAATATATAATTATATATAATTATATTTTATAATATATATATATTATATTATATCTGGAAAACAGCGTAGATTTAGTCCATTACTAGATTTTGGAATGATTTGCAGCTTCAGAGCTAATGAGGAGGACTAGACACCATATAAAAGCTCACTAGTATAATAGAGTTTTCACTCATTATCATGGAAAATGGTTAACTGTGACATGTGACATACACAAAATTTTTGTATGAATTAAACTAAAGGACCATAATAAATCAAGGAAAAAATATATACAACAAATTTGCCAGAAAAATCTGCCCTGGAGATTACTGAAAAATCCATTGTTCATAAGATGATATCACACATTGCTGCTGTAGTGGAGGAAATATTTCTTTTATCCCTTCCCAAAATACATCAATACTCAAAACTTTCAGCCATATTTTAGGTTATAATTCATTTCTGACGTCATCTTAAAATTCTGATTGCCAATATTTTGAACAGTTAATAGTTTTAACTGATTGCCAATATTTTGAACAGTAAACAGTTTTAAACAAAAGAAAACAGACACTCCAAAACTCCAAAACAAACAGTTGAAGATACAGCCTTGCCACCTTGACTGAAGATTTTTTTTCTCATAAAATTATGTCTTTTGACATTTTATATCCTGTGGCTCAGGTTTGGATGTAATTGCATTTATCCATTTATTTCTACTTTTGTTTATTTTTGAGTTAACTTGAGACTTTCAGCTTTGGGGTTATTTTCCTGAAGCTTTTGYTATACAATCTTTAATGGCTTAAGGACAAATGAGCAGAATAATTTAGGAAGCCCCAAGTTGCTTCTTTTTCTTACAGATTTGTGTAATCTGCTTCTTTACTAGTAGGCATGCCCTCTATTTTAGCCACTAAGCATTTGAATTTACTGTAAGACCTAATTGGATATACATCTACAGTGCAAGTAGTGTACAGTACTTTATCCCTATGTCACACAGGCATGCAATGCCAGTCTGAGGCTGAGTGGCTTGAGTCATGTCATATGTGTCTATGACATCTGGAGTTGATGCCGTACTAGGAAATGCATTTTTTTACAGAGTAAAACTTAATTGTTATAAGATGGGTAAAACTTAAGTAGCCAATGCCACTGTGCTGGAAATCAGAAAAAAGGTGGCCTTCCTATATTAAAGGCCACCTTCAGCTACATAAGTGAGCAGAGTGAAGGGGCCTAAATCCTCTGCAAACTTTTGGTGTAAAGGTGTTTTGTTACTGTTAAATTAACAACATGGGCTGTGAGTYACTTAATAGGCAAGGGTTCAGATACCAAAATTCAGAGAATTTATATTATTTTTTGTTTCACATAGGGTGGAACMAAAACTTATTAATTCTTTAAGGAATTACTGGATAATTTTTTGCGTTTAACAATTATTATGGATCACCATGAAGTGCTAATGTGATCCATGTTTCAGAGATTTACTGATTTATAGATTCTGGGAATATTATGAGTTGYATGGGATTAGTCAGGTTTGACCACAGAAAAGAAAACAGAATAGTAGAAGCCATTTAACTGGGTTAAATGGTTTGTCTTTACTGTATTGCTAAATTGCCAGCTCAGGATCAGGACATAGTGCAACAAGGTAATATGTTCCAGAAAATAACTATTCAGAACAAAGATTCTTCCACCAATATTTCTTCAATGGGAATATAAAGAGCATTACAATCGTGTAGAATTTTATAATATATTTATGAAGAATGGTTAATAATATTTTAAAAATGTACATGGGTGCTTGGACATCAYAGACAATTCATAAGGAAGGCCCAGTGAAGTCTGAAGAATTCTGAAGAACATGGGTTGTTATCTGTTGTCCTCTTGCCCCACTGGAATGTACCTTTCCATCTTGATGAGGGCTTGAACATGAACAAACCAGGCTTTCCTTCCTAAAAATGTCACACAAAGTTTTAAGGCATAGCTGTGAAAAGATTAAAAAAGGTGTTATTAATAAGGGTATATTAGTAAGCCACTCTTAAGGCTCAAGATGACCTGTACCAATCAGACAGTGAGATCTCCCAGGGGAGATTCCCCAGCAGTGCTTCCTCAGTTCTAGAAACATATATTAGCTCTGAATTAGGTTAACCAAATTAGTCCTTRTTGACAGATGTACTCCATCTGGGTAGCCAGCTAAAGCATAGTAGAGTTTGTGAAAAATGTGGATCAGATAATCTGTCAAATAATTGATTGAAATATTCATCAAGAAATATGATTCAGAAATGATAGGCTCAAGGAGGATCCTGATAGAATTTGTTTTAGTCTTTCCATTCATTTGGAACTCCCTGGAGCTGTCATTTCTGCTGATAAATGACATTATGTCAGGAGCAAAACAAGAAGGCTGTTTTATTGGCTAGTTGTTCTCAGTTCATCTGCATGGGAATCAGGAGAATATCCCTCCTTACTGGTATGAAGGAAGTCTGTGCAGGAAGAAAATCTTACTACAAATCTGCAGTCAAATGCATGTACACTGTGGATTTTTTTTCCTTTCACTTTTCTAATGCATTATTTTTTCCCAAAAGGGACTTCTGGAATTAACAATGGATAAAAGAGCGGCATAAGTGGCTAGTTGCATTCCCACTGAATTGGTTAGAAAAGCAGAATATATTGACAATATTAGCAGGGAGGTAGGGGATTAATGACAAGGACCGAGATTTAGAAGCTACTATTTAAATTTAACTAAGCAAAATAAAATAGAAATAAATAAGAAGGATTCTCGCAGATTCTGCTTTTCCTGCCTTTGAGTGGCTGCCTAAACAGAGTTGTGACATGACAAGACCTTTAGAATATTTGAATGAGGAGAGTGGATGCCTGTCTCCGTTCACTCAGAATTAGTTGTACTATCACAGCTTAATACCTATGTTCAACACATCACCTTTCAATWAAAAAAATAAACTGATTAAAGGAAGAATGTCTTGAAACTTTCTGCCAAGTTTTCCCCTGTAAATTTCTTCCCTTCCTGCTTTCTGTTCTTCAACRGTGACACTCAGGAATATTGCTTTAAAGAAAGATTCCCAGTGCTAACTCCTGTTGAGCAACAGCTCTCTCTAGGTCAGTTTTGAACACATTGAAGGATGGAGATTCCAAACTTTTGAACTGGTTGTAGATTTTTTTTTTAACCAGCCAAAAAGTTGGCTACCCACTGGTGTGTTTTTTTTTTTTTTTTTTTTTTTTTTTTTTTTTGTTTTTTTTTTTCTTTTTCTTTTCTATTTTCCTTTTTTTTAAGGAAAACAGTTCCAGACCTCCTTACGAAAAGGCCTGTCTGAACACTGAGTTTCAGCAGTACTGTCTTTCTGGAATATGTAGTAACAACACATGAACAATTTCTGGTAAACACAGAAAGTCCTCCAGGAGGACTTATGACAAAGCTAGAAAATTAGAGTTATATGACCTCTTCCCACACACCAGCCTTATGAAATTTTACTTACATGACGCTTCATAATTATAGTTTTGGAACAAATACTGATTCTTTTATTTAACAAGATGGTTTTTCTCCAGTGATGTGTGCAATAAGCTCAGGCTTGGTGACAGAAAATTCAGCTTTAACAGAAARCAAATTGTCTGGCCATATGAGTAAGAGCCAGTTCTGTGCGTAACATAAATAGAATCAGCTTTCCATCTTTGCTTCTTTCTAACTGCTCTTTGATGATAGCATATAATAAGGACCAGCCCCTTGGTCAAAATTTGCTTTGTCCCATCTATGAGGAATTTCACACATCAAAAAGTTTTTGCAACATATATTTTGACAAGTTCTTTTCATTAAACTTCTCTTAGGGGCATTGAAGCAAAATTTTTCCATTTGAAGCATTTTAAATTTTAATTTTTTTAAATAACAAAAGGAAAATCTGCCTTTGGGCTCAACTTCCATGTCAACTAAAACCAATGACTGCCACTATTGGACTTAAATGAAATGGATGTGCCTTTTAACTTGCTCAAAAATGTATCTACAGCCACCAACACTTCAGCCTGTAGTGCTGTTACTCATGCACAAACACCCAATATCTCTCTTACTCTTTGTGAACTATAACAAGGTTTATTCATAGAAATATTTATGCATGAATCATATGTAGCTTTCACCTTGGAAGCGCTATGGCTTTTAATGTTTCTCTTCAATTTGTGCACAGCAGGAGTCATAAAATGAAGCTTCTGGGATGACAATTTGACACTGAAGATTTACTGGAATTCTGCTCTTGACCTAAATTTGTGTGCAATCAAGAGAAATTCTAAAATCATAGATGTGTCTTCTTCTAGCTCTATTTGTGTTGGTAAAGGTGCTCTACTTCTGGTTGCTCATTACTTTTCTGTAACTTCCATTTGAAAATATCATCTAAGCAAGTTCTAATCTGCTTTAGAAAATTGATCAGGATTAGCTCAAACCTCTTTCATTGGTGGGTTAATTTTTAAAATCTAATTTTACCTTTGAAAGGATTCAAATGAGCTCACACAGGTTTTTCCATTGATGGAAGGAGCAGGAATTGAAAGTACAAAGGATGGACAAAAAACAGAAAAATTATTTAAAAGGTGGATAATTGGCTTTGTCTGAAGAAGACAAATATTTGAGAGGGAAGACGCTGAGTAAACAGGGAGATGCTCTTACCTGGAATAAGACTGGATCAATCCAATCAATTATTTATCTTCAACTCCAAGAAAGCCAAGATTGCCTCCCCAGCATCCTCCCCAGAGGTCTTCCAAGCTAAACCTTCACAGTTCCATCCAACATAACACTCTACCTGTGCCTGCAGAGGTATTATAAATTCCAAAAGAACCTGTAAAAGATACAGCTGAAATGACAACTTATATCTAAAACCAAAAAAAAAAAAAACCAATAGGGTGCATCATCAGCCTCACATTGACAATTTACCCTGTGAAAGTCTGGAAATCTTAAAATCCAGCTCACAAAATAAACACCCATATTACCAGGATAGACCAGATACTAGTTAAAGGTATTTAAGCACCTAATATCTATTAAGTTTGTGCCTAACATGCATTTACTGATCTCCCCAAATAAAGTTAGAGACTGTCTTCTATATTTCTAGAGGATATATTATTTTCAAGTGTGTATTTGTGCACATACATGCATGAGAAAGAGAAATAAGGAGACACACAAGTATCTTTCAAGCACAGCAAAACAATCATAACAACATGTTAAATTTTTCAACAATATKCAGGGCAGTATGAACAGGCATAGAATTAGTTTCTTGCACTACAACTTGATACTTGAAATTTTAAGGATTATACTGCAGTCAAAAGTAGTTTAAGAGTTCAAGGGTCAACAGTGAGATTGCAAGAGTAATAATACTCTTATATTGAAATTCTTCTTCAGTTTCCTCTGAAACGTCATTTTATAACCTTATACCATTTTTTCCCCTATCACACAAGTGCATGGGATCTAAATTKGCCTCAAATTAATGTCTCATTACCCATGAGCTATGCTGTCAAGCAGATTGGGTGATACAGCTAATGGTTCTCTAGCAGACAGTTCTTCCATAATCCTAGCGACTCTAAGTTTCATTGTTACATTTATTTTTTCTAAAATCAGACAGGCCTTAAAGAAGCAGAACAAAAGACACCCATGCTTGCACATACACATATCCCTTATACTTTGGTTTGTCAAAGTGGATTGGCCCAAGTTCAAGAGCCATTCTTGAAGCAGWACCTCTTTTAATCACATTCTATACAGCCGAAGAGCCATGTAAGTGAATGCTACCAGAGGCTTTTAATCCAGATAAAACTTCTTCAGCAAAGAAGAAAAAAAAAAAATTTGCTGAAATAAAGGGAAAAGTATACCTCTGAAGTACAAGCTACTCTCATCAGACGTCGGATTTTTTTTCTTTTATTCAGCTCCGTATCCACCACTAAAAATAGTCCCTTACTTCTGACATTGTCAAGGGGGCTTTGAGATGTGAGAATCAGTACTACCGCAGACTAAGTACCTACAACCGTCTCACTTGGTGAAAGATCCTGAACTACTTCATTCATGTGTCTGGAGATTGAGACCACTGAAGTGAGAAGAAGGAGATAAAACTGGGAGGTTCAGGTTTCCCTAGCTATCAGAAAATGATCTCCCAGAGAAATCAAAGTTTTATAATTATGATTTCTTACCCTTTGTAATTTCAATAGCCAGTAGCTAGATATTAAAATATATGGACAGCTATGTGTCTTGTTAGTGTACAGATARAGACATCAAGTTATTTCGTACATTACAACACGATCCTTCTTTATTTACACACATACACAAACACACATAATCCATACTAAGGAGCAGGCATGAATGCTTCTGTTAGTTATGTTGTCCCTCCCTCCTTCCCAAAGGGATGATTTCAGATGAGTGTCACAGCTTTCATAAAATGAAGTTAGGACATATTGACTYGATTTAAAAGCATAGGGTTAAAAAATCGTGTTCTTGATGAAAAAGATGCTAGTTGTGACTTTCTGAATAAAGATACCTGTAAATTTTACAGGTAAACTACAAGAAGCTTCAAGAAGAATAGCATCTAGGACTTGAAAATTTTTTGGGAAGTACATGTTTTTTGATAGAAATGCAGAGATTATTCCCAGAAGCCTCTGTAGCAGTCTCTTTTTTGCACTCTGAAACCAAAACAGATCTTGAATTTAGGATTAATCTTACACCTTCACAACTTTTCTACGTAATATAGTTCTATCTTCAGACATAAAGTCAGCAAGACCCATACTATGGGTCAACCATACCTAGAGAAAAAGGTCTATATTGCTATATTCACAAGATTACAAGAGTAACCATGAAGTTATCTTCAAACTAGATGGAGATTGAATTTACTCTGATAAAAGAAGAGTGATAGGAAGAAGAAAAACAGTGCTGTTCAGATCATGACTTGCTTGCAAAAATGGAAATACAGAATAATAGTACTTTAGGAAAACTGATATAAAGATGAAATTTTAGCATCCATAGATAAGTGACAGCAAATATATTTATTGAGAACGCTAGGAAAGTTTGGCAGAAAAAAAAATGAAAGAAGGAACAGAGATAGATCAAGTAGATCAGATATAGTTTTTAATGGACAACAGAGGAAACACTAGAATATTATCATAGGAAATACATTAAAAGAGGAAGTGAGTGAGAAAATAATTTAGGGTAGGAAGTAAAGAGAAAGATAAAAAGCAAGAAATAGTTGTATATATATACTGCACAGACAGCTAATTAGCAAAAGTCTGAAATACGTAGGGGATGTCCTCAGACAATTTTCAACTATCTCTTTAAGCCCCACCAGTGATTATACTTTCTAGTCTCTCACACTTTCTCTGTGTTTGCGCCTTCAAAATTTTTCTTCTGTTTCCTCCATAAGTCTCCTTTCTCTGCCATGCTGCAAAGGCCATAGGACAACCATAAATCAGGAAGTAGGAGTTTAATTAAATGCAGAAGGTGAAGGGAAGCCAATATAAGATTTGAAGAGGAGCCATCATATAAATGTGTGGTAACACTTGTCTGTTTTAAAAGTCAGCCTCCTGCTGTTCACATTTGTATTTAATTTGCAAACAGTAGGCGGAAATTTGGAACTTGTAGACTTTCAGTTCCTCCTGATGTGCTGCATGTTTTAGCTGAGGAAACACTTATCCAGACTGACAGTCTTCCTTAGCTGAAGGTCAAAAGAAGAGTGCTGAAGGAGATGCCAATAAAAAACACAGATACTTTAGCCTATAGACTGATTCCAAGTCTTCAGCTCCAACTAGTGCTTCAGCTATAGCAGCTATTTTAAATATGACTAGACCAACTGTAGCACTTACAAATCTCAAAGGTATGACATTTAGCATGTACTCAAGTACTATTTTGTACGTTTCCATAAATTTTAATAAAATTTATTATATAAAGTTATTTTATTATATAAAAGTTATTATACTGTGGATAATATTTTTTGCATGAATTTTATTTGAACTGCTTTTCTATTTTTCAATTTGTTTCTATTTTCAGCATAGTCAGAAAAAAGCTTTCATCTCCAGTTTTTCCTTGCAGTTATGTAAGCTCTCCTCCTCCACTAAACACAGTGCAATATTTTGAAACCATGACTTTGTTGTGCTCCTGCACAGCCATTCCCTCTCAGCGAGCTTCTGTGCTGGAAAAAGGATAAACATCACCTGCATGAAGGTGTCTCTCCTCCTAGTTATCTATCCCAAGACAGTTTCATAGCTTTCTTTCTCAGATCTTCTGATGCCATTAATCACTGGGGTGATCAGTCTAAGAACAAAATTAAGCTCAGGGTCTCTAGATCTTGGTTGCTGGATCTAGAACGGCAGAGTAGGGGAAGTGCACTGCTTGGACCCAGTTCCTCTGCTACTCTTTTATGATATACTAGTATGATCTACAGACAAGAAACCATAACTAGTGGAAGTTATGGTCTGTCCTGCTATGACTTCTAGGGTATACCATATATTATAACTTCATTAGCCTCCACTCCCATGAGTCTCAGAAGTCTAGACAGGATCTACTTTTCTAATAAACAAGAAAGGAAAAATAAAAAAATTAACAGTCTTCTAGATTTTTTTGCAATTATTAAAATCAAACCAACCAAACAAATTCTCCCACAAAACCTCAGTTCTGACTTCCCTTTCATGTTAGACAGAATTTAACAAGAAGTATACTTCTAGCAAAGTAGCTTCTAAACAGAGACATAACTAAGTTCTAGATACTTATGCATTGGACTCAACCATACAGGAATCCCAGCACAGTGGAAATCTGCAATATGTTTATAAACTCTTAAAAAAATGTTTTTCTTGTAGACTGAGATTAAGCATTATAAATTTAGCCCCAACATAATTGCTTCACATTTTAAATGGCAGAGGGGAGCGGATGGGGAAAGAATTGGAGGAAAGGCAGCAGGGAGGACTAGAACAGCTCTGGTAATTTTACTTGTAGGATGGCAGTAATAACTTAGCTGCTCTGTCTCATTCTTCAGTGTGAACATGGTTGAAAAGATTTAATGGCTAAAATACAAAATAGATTGGTTTTTACCGATACTTTTGAGTACTCTGTATTCAGTTGCTGCTATGAGAGTTATGTACAATATATGCATGCCAAATCCTTTTAGCAGGAAGTTTCAGAGAGCTGGAAATTATGGTCAGACTCTGTGGTCTCAAGTCATTATGYAGGCAACACCAGGATTTCCCAGGTCATCAGGAAATCAGACCCAATTGACTCTGAGCACTGCAGTGTAACCTAACTCTTCAGGATGCCAGTCATATCATTCTCATCTGATGACAGTACAGAAGACATGTGGCTTTGCTTATGTAGCACTGTATAGCCATATGATTTGGCAATATCAGGTGCAAGGAGAACTAACCTATGTATTTTCACTCTTCCTTGGCTAGGAGAGAGAGGCTGTGCCCTCTTTCCTTTCCCAGACCCAAAATGCAGCATCACCTGAACACATGCCCAAATCCTTTCTAGATGTCTCTTCCAGCTTCCATAATATGAGGATGTTCATTCTCTTCAGCATCTCCCTTTCTTCTCTTATTGCACCTGGCAATAATATAGATGAGCCTGGTCCAAACCKTCTAATAGTTTCTTCCATATTTATTTGAACTAAGTAACTGTCATCAAGTTTGATATTTTTAACATAATTACAAGCAGAATCTAAACTTCAATAAAAAACAGTGCTCTGAGGAGAAAGAAAGAAAAGATCACTGTGAGTATTCCACTTGAGTATTTTTTTTTTGGCACAAATAAGTGATTAGGCAGAAGTAAAATCTTGAATAAGTTATAGTCTTGGTTTGGAAAGACAAGTGTCTGCTAGGGAGGGCAGAGCCTCCCTTGGAATGGAGACTGCAAAACCACTCCCTCCAAATTATTATGATTTTGAAAATTAAGGGACTCTCAAGCAAGGATATGGGGATAAGAATAACAGTTATTTATTAGTATATATGACAAGGCAGACAAACAACTACAAAATTACCAATAAACAGAACCAGGAACATTTCTCTGAGTGCAGGCACTTTCCTGAAAAGTCTGGTAGCTCTTGTCCTGTGGGAATCCAGTCAGTAAGGGCTTGTGCTGTCCCAAACCCCAGATTATATCCAGGTGGAAATGCTTGTCTCCTCCCCCCTGGGCGGAACATCTCACAATGAACTGATGTCATTCTAGGAGTCATGCAGTGGGTCCTCGATTGCCCATTAGGCAGAGACAGCTCCCAAAGGGAGTCACCTGTGAGTCATGGGGCAGGGCATTGATGGGCCATTAACAGAAGATAKTCCGGAGAGAGGAGTCAGGGAAAACACTGCCCCACCTGGTATTCAACAGCTCATGAAGATGGTGATAGAATACAGACTTCGGGCACATCTTACGTTGCAACCTAGGACTGCAGTAAGTCTACAGGAGAGCAGAAAAATGTCTTTCTGAGGGGCAGAGATATAGAGAGAGAGAGGTTTTGCTGATGATTTTTTAAAAATAAGTTGCCTTTAAACCACATTGAATTACAAGGTAGTGTCCTGTATCACACATATGCCATTTAATTTGAAATGACTGTATAGTATGAATGCCTATATCCTATATTGCTCCTCATAGTAATAGATCTCAAAGTTACAAAAGAGAAATATTCAGATCTCATGGCTGAGAAGTAACTTGCTCAAAGTTTGTAAATTGCTAACAAAATCAAGAAGAGTATTCTTATTAACTCTGAACTAGTGTCCTATATACCAGAACATTCTACTCATCCCTGGATTTTGAACACAAAAGGAACTCCTTAAATTTCTGCATCTTTCTCTTACTGTTATGATTGCATTCTCAGCATTGTAGTACCTGAGCAGATTTACATTACTTAGAAATACAGCAATCCTCCAGAAGATAGGTCTGAGACAATAATCCCATTTGTAGCCTGGGACACAGATTATTTACTTATCAAAGCATCCAATGTGGAAAATCAATGACAAAAGTGGAACAAACTTTTTTTCCTGCAGTTCTTTGAAGTTATTTGTCTTCCAGCAAAGAGCTGCTTTCTGAGATTATGTCTGGTTTTTTCTCAGGTTCTTATTTTCTCAGTACTGCACATCACTAAGTAAAACCATGCACAGGACATCACGATTAGCAGCATGTTGGAAATTACAGCATTATTTTAGCTGTGTAGAGATTAAACAAAAGCATGATCATCACAGTATATGTTAGATAAATTAATCTCGAGCATTTTAGTGCTCTTAACCTTAAACTATTAGCTATATTGAAATAATGTAAAGCATATTGCAATGTCAGAGGGCATTTTGTATGTCAAGATGTTAAATCTCTCAGAAATACAGAGCAGCACATTTATTAACTCACATATATTTTTACTTTTATGATCTTATCTGAAGGATTTCAGACACAGAATGAGTAAAAGTCTCAAGTCATCTTCAACGGGGCCTCAAAACTGTCAAAGCAAAAACAAATAAAGGGAAAAAAAGGTAATTATTAATATGAAAATATTAGTAAAAATACTATAATGCTAATTTAACCTAGTAGGAGGTCTGTCTGTTTTGCAATTTCCATCCATATTAACAGTGAGTTCAACATTGGAGTGCACTTGGTAGGGCTGGGAAGCTTATGCAAAGAAACAGTAAATTGAACATATAAAAATATACTCTGGTATTATATACAGGGAAGAAAGTTGCATGCAAGAAATCCATACAGTTCTGTCCACAAACTTTGAGAACATGTATTAATCAGGATGATTCAGATGCTTCTTAAAGCATCTCTGTGCTTAGGCATCTTTTTCACATTATTTTATGTGAACATAAGAACAAATCAGCATTAAACTTTTTTCTGATATGGTCCAAGTTAACTCTATCAGGGTTAATAGGTCTTGTATATCTTCAAGAAATCGTATGCATAGAACACTAAAATAGATTAATTTTTTAGAGTGTGAAGGTCTTCAAGCATTAAAAAAATAGAGATCAATTGAATGGTCACTGGATGAAAAAGGAGCAACAAACAATGGGATGAAAATGTTATCTCTTTTATGTAAAATTTTACAAGATTTTCAAATAGTGGAGGAAATATCATGCCAATTACATAATAAGATCAAACTCTAGACTGAAATATAGAGCACACTTAGGTTTATTAAATCTCTCTGGTGTCAGCACACACTGCATATTCTAAAATATATGCTAAAATGGTGTATCTACTTTTTGTTAGTTTAACACAAAAATAATAGTGAATATATGTCTGCAGAGTTAGATGTATATGATTGTGAGATGATTGACCTCCATAGATGACTAGTTATCACCTATATGGTTTTCATAACCTTTTTCAGAGAAGAACATTGGTCTTTTGTCAATAGAGTAAAAAAAAAAATAAACCCCCAAAAAAACCAACTTTGAAGTGTTAACTTTCACCATGAAGTTCGGAGACATTTTTTTTTTTACTTGTTGCACAGTCTGAAATCTGAAATTTGACTTCCAGGATGACCTATGAATTGTTCATGGCTTAAGCAGATATGACATTCATCAGCAGATCAAGGCGGTTTTAATTAATTTTCCTTAATCTGCAACTTTAATAGTGAATGTTGTAAGAAACATTTAGGGAGAAAGTTTGGGTTTTATTTGCCTTTAATGGACTAAGTTTAGTCAGCTTCAACTCTTTTSAATTCAGTGATTTTTAAAATCTAAATTCTGATGTAAAGTAAGGATTCTTCTTTGTCTGGAAGTCAGTGTCATATTTATAAAATCATATCAAATCAAAGTCTTTCTTTCTTTAGAAATACCATACCTAAAAGCTCATTGTGGTATGTTCCACTACCAGTGTAATGCAAAAGGTTCCTTCATTTGCTGTACATTGGCTTCAAACCATTAAAGCAACAGAAATTATAGTGATGCAAGAACTATGAATTTCCTCCAAAAAACAGAGGTAAAAAATCAAACATTTCTCCTAGGTTCTCAGAAATACATTATTATAACAATACAACCCCCAGGAAAGCTTCAGATAATGTAAAAGATGAATTTCACAAAAGATAATCAGTTGGTAAGAAGCACGAAACCTTCTCCCATTTTTGATCTTTCCACTTAGTATTTTCTTTCTCCTTTTCATTTGTATTAATTAAACGTTTATTAACTTGATTGAGAGAAGCAATAGAAAAGGGATTTCCAGATGACTGGAAATCTGATGCCATTCAGTACAGGGAAGACAATTAGCAGACCTGGTATTTTCTCCTTTAGTTATGAATGTTACAACTTGCCACCAGACTCTGGTGTTTTGTAGTCTTGTCCCATGAGTGGAAATTGATATTTTGAAATTAAACAGCGTGCTTTTTTGAGTTTTAATTATCCATCAGCTTAAAGCTGGTGTAAAAATTGACAGCTAGAAACACCATGAAGTGTTGATATCTGATACTGACACCTTTCCCCAATATTACAATCAAGAGGTTGTTGCAGGAAAAAGACAACAGGATTTTTAGTAGATATCTTTGTACTGATCTCAGCAATAMAAGACCATCTTTTTGTAGCTCTGCCAATTTGCTTTGTTAACAGGAACCAAAATAAATATATGGAAGTATCACTTTGCTCTCAATTTCTCATTAAATGGTTGAGTTTCCAGGTGGAAAAATCTTTCAGATCAGCAGGTAGTACAACATATAGCACCCTTTTAGCATTAGTTTTTTTCTACTCTGTTGACTGACTCATACGCTGTTTAAAGTCAAATGAAAAAGCTAGATAAACTCTGCCAGAGATTAGGTTTCCACCTGTATGTCTTTATCTCTCAGGATTCAGTAGTAACTTTTTCATTAGTTATGATCAGAGATTAATATCCATTTGGAAACATCATCCTTACCCTAATAAATGTTTAACATTTCTTTTTTATTTTTCATAGAATCACAGAATCACTTTGTGTTGGAAGTGATTTTAAAGATCTAGTTCCAAAGTTCCCCCTGCCTTGGGAAGGGACACCTTACAATAGACCAGGTTGCTCAGAGCCCCATCTAATATGACCTTAAACACTGCCAGGGATGCAGTAYCCACAGCTACTCTGGGCAACTTGTTTCAGTATCTCACCATCCTCAAATTAGAGATTTTCTCCCTTATATCTAACCCAAAGCTATCATCTTTCAGTTTAAAGTTATTATCCCTTGTGCCATCCCTACATACTCTGGCACAAAGACCCTTTCCAACTCTTGCAGGCTCTCTTTGGGTCATCTGTACAATATGTCTGAGAATCAGTTCTCAAAAAGATCCTAAACAACACAGTTAAGTTCCTCCTAGAAGCCCAAATAGTTTAATTAAAAAACAAAACATAGAAAGATATTTTTATATTCTTTTTTAGAAATGTGCTGCTTAAAATAACAAAATATTAATRATTATTTATTGCTATGACTAAGCAAGAACTTAAATATTCACTTCTTTTGGACTTCACTGGACTTATGAAACAGCAATCCATTGTCCCTGCCAATCACAACCATGTCTACAGTTTTTCATGGTCACAGTACAAATATCTGAAATGTCTATGACTACTGAGTCACATTTCCTATCAACAGGATATTATAAACCAGTAAGACATGCAATCTAAATGCCATCTCCATTGTACTGCGGCAAATTCTGTGTCTTGTACAGCTCATAGTCAGTAAAGAAAACCCATATAGTTACTAAACACTGTATTAACCACAACATTAGTGCCAAATGCCCTTCTGACAGATTTTAACAAGACAGTCAGGGGTTAATGAGCTCTGGGGATTCCAAGCTAAATCCTATCTTTTTTAGTATTTCCATTACTGTATTCCTTTCTGTTTTCCCTGTGTATTCTCCTTTTCTCCTTCTAAGAAATGTTGTTTAGAAGTTTTATGTGAAATACTGATGTATTGATAATAAGAGTAAAGTTATTATAATGTTACAATGAAGGGACAGTCAAGAGCTGCCTGCTTTGATAATGGATCTGCTGTTTCCATTCAATTTAGCACATGCCTCCAAACTTGTGGTCTGGAAATTTTCAGGAACTCTGAGAACAATTCTGTTCTAAAGCACCTGAATTGCTCTGAATTGGAAATATTAATGTGGACTCAAGAAACCTTGGAGATACAGTTCTGGATACAAGACCCAGTCTAATAAATGTGTTATAGTCCTTTTTCATTCTTTATATTTCCAAGGTCATATATGCCCAAGGTCCTACTGATACTCAGAATAGTTTGTAAGGCCCTAAATTAAGTATTGTGAAGAAACAGTAGGAGAGGTCACAGAAGACAGATGTTACATCAAAGTCTTTCCTATATACACATGCTTTTGAAGTAGATATGTCCAGGTAAAATTACRGCATACACAATTACTCCCTATGGGCTGTAAATTTTTCTAGCATTTCATTTTTCCAAATGCCTGATGAAAATTCTTGTGCATTTGGGAAAACTCTCTAGGGCTGATACAACAGTATTTTAGGACAGTTGACAGATGGAAGAATGAAGGAGAAAAACAAAAACAAGCTAGAAATAGGCAAGCACTTGCATCTTTTTAGGGGGCCTTTATGTGTCCTGAAAGCCCTATCTCCAGTATCTGTCTGTGGAAACACAAAGTCTTTTTTCCCCACTATGTGTATTTGGTGCACATACTCATGTGTGCATACCATGCTTGTGCCATGGAAATTATGGACTTAGACATGAGACATTATGGACTTAGATATGAGGCATGTTCATATGAAAAAGAATGTTTTCATGTGCATATCTAGACRTTGTGACCCATAGGACTAGAAAATATGTGGATGAAGGCTATTTTGATTCCACTCTTTTTTATTTAAAGTCATTTCAAAGTTCATCTTGAACATATAATTAGTTTTTTGATGTATAACCTCGTCTATCAACTTTACTACGTGCTATTCCAGGGAATGTGGCTTTTCTCATCTGTTTCTGATTTTATTGCACTCTCTGAGATGAAAGCTGAACAGCTAATTCCCTGACTTCCTTTGAATGTTGGCTTGAAAGATTTTTTCTCTCTGTTTTGTCATTTAGCCATATAATTCAACTTTAAAAATAAAACTAACATGTGCTGTACTAATTGTTGTTTTTCTTATTCTGCAAAGCCCTGATGTTTGCAAAAGGTACTGTAAATCAATAACAATATTACTTGGCACTTAAATAATGTTTATTATCTTTAATGTGCTTCACAATCATCCATCCCGATTAATTAATGATAATTACTGAGACAATAAGAAAATGTCAATATTTTGTATTGAAGCAGAAGGAATTTTTTCTCACTCTATCATCAGAAACCACATTTCCAGTAGTATCACCATGTAGGGAAAATTTGTTATAGAGAAACCCATGGTCTTACCATGTTATCACCTACTACACAGTGAAAACCTTGATGTATAACTTGAATACTGCAGTCATGCCACAAAATGAATACCTGTGTTTTGTAACCTGCAATTTGAGTGCTAAAGATATCTGAGAACTATCAAGGATAACTCTGCTATATGTGCTTTAATATGCATGATACCCATAGTTCATTATTTGCTCTGTATTACTGTACCAGATCTTGCAGATGATTTCTGCTTCTGTTTTCCTCTGTTCCAGATGGTTTTGTTTGCACTCTCCATTTATAGCTTTTTCTTCCCACCCCCAGGAAAACTTTCCATTACCAGTGGAAATGGATGACTGTAAATATTCCAGGGAAGGAAGCATAATACTCTGGTTTGTGCAGAGGAGTAGGAGGCAAAGGATCTGGGTTATTTTCCCAGTGCCACTGCAAATCTTATATAATTTTAACACTTCATCTTCTACTCTTTCTAACTTAATTTCCTTGCCAGTAAAAGAAGACAATAATCATCCTAAAAGCCCTCCATGTTTCAACGATAAATTTACCAAATTTTGGGGAGTTGATTCCAGTTTAGGAATTAATTTCCAGCATAAATGGCAGCAGAAATTCATAGTGATGAATAGGTATCCATGTTTGCCAAACAAAAGAGAAAACTTCTATTTTGGTGTGATGGCAGTATAGCAGATTTCTCTGAATAAAATATGCCACATTACTGAATGAACTGTAGGTGGTAATTGTTCCTGTTTTAAGATTTGTGACTAGCGAAAGTTTTCAAAAAATTGTTAATGACTAGTCAACAGTATAAATCAGAATAAGTTTTAAATGCTCTGTGTTTCTCAGAAGAGGAGCTGTTCTTCTGATATGTTGGTTTCAGTATAGTTGCCAATGAATTGTGRCATTCCACAAATTTCTAAACTGATATTTAGAAATTTCTGAATTTCGAATCCCCACTTGAATGGTGAAGACACTCCTCAGAATAGAAAGGAGTTAAACCTCTGAGGCAACCATCCTATGCTTACTTTCCTTGACTGCTTCAGGAGGCCTTTCTTTTGTTTACTGTGTTTTGTGGTTCTTTTGGTTTGGTTAAGTTTGGGGGGGTTGGGGTGGTGAAGTTTATAACTGTTGCAATTAGCTTCCTTTTTTTAAGGAAAAAATATTGTGTTTATTTGCAGATCTCTCCGTACACCTCTATTTTCATTCTGAAAACTAAGTGGCTTAAACAGCTATTCAGTGAGGTACTATTCAGAAAATTCCTGCATTAATCTAGTGTGACTGACTCCATTTCAAGAAAACAAAACAAGAACCTGGCTCTCCAGGCATTGGCTAACCAGCTCTTTTGCAGATGATATTTTAAGGTACTTTCCAGTGCCTAAGGGACAAGACATGTTGAAAATAAATCTTCAGAAAACAGCTGGCTCCAGGTTTAACATTGTAATACCTCAAAGCAGTGCATGCCTGTTTTGAATGCACACTTACAGCACATTCCAGGCTGGGTTCATTTCAGTCCTGCACTACATGCCTATTTTAAGTATGTCCAGCATGTCAATTCACTAGCTTGCAGGCTTGCTGTGAGTAGTGATAGCGATTAATGCTGTCAAAGGAGCCCTGATCCCATCAAGTCTAGCCAAACAGATGACAGATCTACAACTAGCCCTGGAGGAAGGAAGCTGAAAGCACCACATTTTGTGCGTGCGTGTGTGTTTTCATAGCGTCCCACCCGCTGAGACAGACAGAATGTATTGAACGATTGGTACAACTTGATCCCTGCTTCAGAAAACCTTTCACACTCCAAAGGAGGCAATGATCACAACAGAAAGCAAATCCTGATTATAAAATATTATCACTATAAATTCCAGTGAGAGAGATTATTAAAATTTCCAGCTGTAGAAATGTAGCTATTAATCATTCCCAAATTAACCTTATGCCAGCTAAATTATTATGAGTTCCCCTGTAAATTAAATAGTTATTAGTTCCACACTCTTGATATAGACATCAGCATTCTCCAAAAAAAAAAAAAAAAAAAAAAAAGGAAAACCCACTGGTTTCAATTTACAGAGGAGTTTGCAGAGAAAAAATTCTCTTACTTGATTACAAAAGAAAAGCCACTTCACAGCATAGTATCACAGTAATCGTAGCCATATATCATAGCATGTCATAACTGTAGGACAAAGCTAAGCTGCCTTTCATCTGCAAAAAGCTAAGAATGCAGGCAGAGGAAGCTAAGTGGTGAGGTCATGGAATCTTTTCCCATATTCCACTAGAGAGCAGTGTTCTTTTGTACAAAGCAGGTAGGTTATCGTCTGCAAGGCAAGCTGTGGGGAATCTCTCTCGCTGAAAGAAGACTCTGTGGTCATRCATAAGAACGTTGTGATAATTCTGTAGCTATCATATCTTCAAAACTAATAGTAGACAAACATACACAACAATGGTTTCTTATCTGTACAGCTTGATGTGTGTAGCTTTCTTGTAAGGCTTTTTTGTTGTGAGTTGATTTTTTCCAGAAAAAAAAAAAAAGATGCAAATAGCTCTCTAATGGACTCAGTTTTCAAGAAGAATGAACTCTTGTGTATCTACAATGAATTAAGACTAACCATCTGCTTAATAATAGAACTGACAATATGTAAAAATTAAGATGGTTATAATACAGACAAATTCATCTTTATGAGATTTAATAATAAGTAAATGTGATGGTAAACTATTTGAGCACAATAGATGGAAATGAAAATCCATCCTGCTACAAAAATCTAAAGAGGTATTTTAATTCTACACTAAAAATATAGCACTAAAAATATAACCCTACAGGCAATTTTCTAATACCTACTTTTCAGATGAATTGGCAGTAGAAGACACAGAAAGAAGTCTCTGATTCAAAAATGTAGAATTTTTAAATGCTTTTGTTATATAAATGTCTTTCTAACCTTATGTCCTGATCACATGTAAACAAAAATTGGAAAACAAACAGTTTTAGACTGTCTCAGTTGCTTGATAAGCAGAAAACTCCTGAGTAATCAATTTACTTTTCCCCTGAGAAGGAAATGGATATGTCTGCCAGGCACCTGGGTTCAATTCTGTTTTCAGGGCAAAGTTTTCTTTCTGGTGCCAATCAGCAACTGAAGTGTTTGTCCCCTTTTAAGGGATCACAGAACCATTTCTATCCAATTATGCTCAGGTTCTCCCCCACCCCTGTGTGCAATTACTGCTTTTGGTTTTACACCMTCTTGAGCTCTCGTCACAGCCAACAAACATGTTGGGCTGGGGCAGAGTGGGAGGGAAAAAAMCTGGGATGATAAGATAGCAAAAGCAAACTCACTTTGGAGCAAAGGTARCACTAAAAGGTGCATGTTTTGTGCATTTTAATGCAAGCAAGTCTACAATATTTGCACTCAGGTTTGGGGTATT
This sequence comes from Alauda arvensis, assembly GCA_902810485.1. Classification (NCBI taxonomy): domain Eukaryota; kingdom Metazoa; phylum Chordata; class Aves; order Passeriformes; family Alaudidae; genus Alauda; species Alauda arvensis. The sequence continues at coordinate 64,431 of CADDXX010000600.1, forward strand.
GATTTCTGTGCTTTGTGATTTGGTAATGGTTGTAGATCATAGCAAGCTGGATTTCTTTCCACAAACATCCCAAGTTCCCACAAAGAAAACAAACTAACACAAGACTGAAAGACTAAGATCAGTTTTAAATATATGATAACGGAAAATTTAGGTATTTGAGCAAAGTGTTGGGGAAGAAAAACTAGTATCTTCTCCAGTACCTACCAGCTTGACAGGTGGTTAGGTCAGGGTTCTTAAGTCCCACAGCCACTGAACTGCACTTGCTAAAACCACTTTCCTTATTCACTAGGTCCCTCTGCCATCCATGCAGTCCCCCCAGGTATGAAAATTTTCTTCAGATGTGGGGAGCTGTTAGCAAGTTCCTAAGCTTCTCATAAATGCCTTCCTGAAATGGATTCTGATACCCACCAGGACTGTGCAAAAAAGCCTGGAGTCAAAGCAAATATGGAATTCAGAAAGGATTAAAGASGTAAAACTTGTGTGAGCATTTGAAATAATGGAAAACAATTAAAAATGTAAATTTATGGGACACAGGCTCCCTATGAAAATATGTTTACATGAGAATAACACTGGAAAAGTAACCATCAAGGAAATAAGAAAACACGTGAAAGCTAATTTCAGTGATCAATTTTTTTCCAGTGTTCAGCCTTGATGATTCTAGAATGAGCTTAGGAGTCCTGCGTATAAATGCACCAGTATGGAGCCACTTGTATGGCAGCTTTATGCCTCCGCCTTCGTAAATGAAAGATGCACCTCTGTTATTCCTCACTACATACTGTTGAGGCTTTACTTTGGCTCTTATACAAAGGATGAATTAATATTATTTTCCCCTTCCTGTTTCTGATATTGCACTACTTTGCTAGCCTGTGCAATCCAAGGATTTGGAGCAAAAGAGATGGGATGGGAAGTATCTCTCGAAATACAAACAATATATTTCCATTGTTTTAAAGACAAGTGATAACATTTCCTTTTCCATTAGAGCCCCCAAAGTCTCTCTCTGTTATAGAGGTTTCTGATTTGCAATATCAGTACTTCWCTAAAATGGAGGACTGTAAGCAGCTTATGGAAGCTGAGGGTTGTGGTTTTGGTTTTTTTTCATTAAAAATACAGGAGTACCAATTATCCCACTAATGATGATAAATCACTGGTAACTGAAACTACTGGCAATTTTATAAAAATGCTGTACTACTTTAGCCAAGAGCCTGATGTGTGAGCCTTTGTATTCATGATGCAAGCCTGAAAACTCACTGGTCTGCTCTGAATCAAGACCAGCAGTTTGTTTCACAGTTTTGTAGATCATCTTTTAACCAAAAAAAGACAGACAATTTTCACTAGTGCTGGCATCCACCTTGCTCAAGAGGCAGGTAAGAAATGAGACTATTGCAGAAACTAAGGCATTTTTTTAGGTTTAGTAAGACCTCTTGCTTAACAAACTAAATTCACTGTACTCCCATGTAAGTTTGCAGTCCTACTTAATGTGATGTTGTTTAATTTAGGGGAAGAATATCTGGAGTACAGTATCAACATAGGTCTCTGAGTCCTAAAGCTCATTTCATAGGGTTTTCTRTAAGATTCTGTCTCATGTATATTTTGGTTGATTGGATTGTCTACTTAAGAAAGTATGTTGTTCTCCATTTGTTGTGATTCCTTAAAACTTGCACTGAAAATAGCTGTTTATATTCCTTATTCCTTAAAATAAATCTGGTGTGAAGACATCTGAAAAATATTTGAAAATATAAGAAACCATAGAAAGACTTCACGTCATATATAAAGCTCCTATAAAATGAACTTTCAGAAATTTGTATGTTCTAATTCACTGTTAAACTAAGTTTATATAAACTTCCACAAACTAGCAGCCTATCAGTCTCACTTCAGTGTCTGGTAACATTATGGAGATTATTCTGGGGGTACTGAAAAATACCTAAAGGACAGCACAGTAATTGGTCAGAACCAGCACAGCTTCACGAGCGGAAAATCCTGCTTATCAAACCTGATTTTTTATGACAAGGTAACCCACCCAGCTGATCAAGGGAAGTCAGTTWATAATTTTGGATTTCAGTAAAGGCTTCAATACTGTATTTTACAGGATCCTTCTGGACAAAATCTGCAGTCCACAGCTGGATAAACACATCTTTGGATGGGTGAGCAGCTGGCTCATGGATCAGGCGCAAAGGGTTACAGTGAATAGGGTGACATCAGACTGGGGACCTGTCACTGGTGGGGCTCTGCAGGGCTTCATCATCAGCCCTCTGCTCTTCAGCATCTTCATAAATGACCTGGACACAGGACTGGAAGGGATACTGAGCAAGTTCACAGATGATACAAAACTGGGAGGAGCTGCTGGCTCCCCTGAGGGAGTCAACAATATGAATCTGAGCAAGGGAAAGTGCTGGATTCTGCATCAGGGATGGGGTAACCCTGGATGTATGGACAGATTGGGGAATGAGATGCTGGAAAGCAGTGTCATGGAAAGGCACCTGGAGCTCCTGGGGAAAGTTGAACMTGAGCCAGCAGTGCCCTGGCAGCCAGGAGGGCCAGCCCTGTSCTGGGGTGCATCAGGCCCAGCATCAGCAGCTGGGCAAGGGAGGGGATTGTCCTGCTCTGCTCTGAGCTGGGGCAGCYTCACCTCMAGTGCTGGGGGCTGGTTTGGGTGYCACAAYATGAGAAAGACATGCAACAGTTGGAGAATGTCCAAAGGAGGCTACAAAGATGGTGATTGACTTGAGGGAAGCTCCATGAGGAGTGGCTGAGGCCACTTATTCTGTTTAACCTGGAGAAAACTGAGGACAGACCACACTGCAGTTACAACTTTGTGAGGGGAACAGGAGGGTCAGACACTGATCTCTGCTCTGTGGTGATTAGTAACAGGACCAGAGGGAATGGCCTAAAGAGGAGGTTCATGTTGGATATTATGAAGATTCTTTCCTGAGAGGGTGTCTGGGCTCTCCAGGAAAGTGGTTACAACAGCAGCCTGACATAGTTCRAGAAAAGTCTGGACAATGTTCTCAGGCACACAGATGATTCCTGGGGATGGGGCTGAGTTGGACTTGATGATCTTTGTGGGTCCCTTCCAACTCAGCATATTCTGTGATTCTGTGTTTTAAAAGAATTGATGTATTTTAAATAGACATTTGTAAGTATCCTAATTTTTTTTACACTCCAGCAATGTGACTTCTCAATGAGCATAATAGTGGCACAAAGAAATGAAAAAATGCTTCCACACAGTAGGAAAACTTAACAACATCAGAATGAGAACACGTGTTCTAACCAAGGTACAAAATGCTCAGACACTTCTATTAATAATTTTTGCCTTTAATATGATTCAAATAAATGAGAGCTAACAATATTAGGAGTAAGGCACAGCTATAGAGTAAGGGCATCAGGAGGACATATTATAAACATCAAAAGGGCAAACCTCTCTTACCGATAATATACTGTTTGATGTACAATAGGGTGTGAATGAACCCACCACATTCTGACAGGCAAGGATGTCCAGCTGGAATAAACATGCCCTGAGTGGGCCATGGCCATGTTGAATTGAGGTTCTTGGTCACAAATTCAGTCAGCTAAAATGGGAAGCTGGAGATGGAAGCCTGATGAGCAAGCATCAGAGCACACCAAACCGGTTAACAGCAAGACAAGGCAGGGTTTGTTGGTGGGAGCCTCTATCAGTATATACGGAGAGTACCAGATCAACTACTGAAATTCCTGTCTACAGAAGCATGAAGAATTTAAGAGGATTCTGTGCAGGTTTTTTAATTCTCCTTTTGTAGCTTATCATTCTAGAATGAGAATTTCAGGTGATGGACTATACAGAAATATTGTCACCTCTCACACGGACTACCCTGCTCTGGTAAAAGTTAATTCAGCTCCAAAATTTTATGGCACATAACTAATTCCATAATAAAGTAACAGAAGAAATTTTTTGCATTGCACTAGATAAATGGTCATTCAGTCAATATATTGAATGATTTATTTAATGAGGCAATGGATAGATTTTATCCTGTGCAGGTGCATCTCTTATTCTCCTTTGTTTTTTAAGGAAAAATCCTGCTTCTTTTGTATTCTTGGGTCATGCGCGTTTACAGCTGTCAGGTCAACACAGAAAGAAAAAAGTTAGCAAGCAGTGTGACAGAGAATAGAAAGTAACTGAATAGTAATGCCAAGAGCTTGTTGGAACAGCATCTTTTCTTGTTTGGTAAGTAACAAGTCTCAAAAATTTCAGGTTAAGAAAGGTGGAAAGAGCAACAGTCTTATTGCTTTTAGAAAATAAAAGAAAAAATTAAAATACATGAATGACCACTTAGCAATGAAATTATCCTTTTACTACAGATGGTGTGAGGGCCAAGATTACAAAGTCTTAAAAATTGGACATGAAAGAAAGGATTATTGCCTGTCTGACATCAAATATCAACTTAGCATTATAAGGATTCCTTTGTTTTTCAGAGTTTGTTTTAAAACTGGTCCAGGATTTTCATTCCATACTTCTCAGTGATATTATCTAATATATAATTCTGAACCTGTCCAGGTACAAAACCTAAAGGGCAGCATGCAGGCTACAACTCATTCAAGAGTGGCTAATTTTGCAAATCAGGCCCATAAGCTTGATTTAAATTTAATAGGATCATCACTTTTGTTACCCTTTTAAATACAATTACACAAATGAAATGACCATATCTCCTTTCCCTATTAAATGATTTCTTATGTTTATTTCAGCAAGCCAGCAAAATTAATTTTGAACATGCAAAAATTTTGTTCGGGAGAGAAATTTATATTGCTAGTGGCAACAGGCAAAATAGATTTCTCAGTAAAACGATTTTTTAAGAAAAGGACAACCTAATGGGAGCCTTCATTTCTGAGTAAATCTTTGGTTAAAATGCACTTTTAAAATGGAAATACACTTGTGCAAGGACTATATTGACTATGCAGCAGTGTTATTCTGTTTTGCTGTCATTTGCTAATTTACTGATTAAACATTTGGAAAAGATACAACCAATAAATCCCGTTTGCTCTCCAGGGTGGCAAAAGTGTAACTAGTTTTATTGCTCTGTGTTTGCTGTGCATGTTATAATACTAAACTTTTAGTAAACTACTTGTAAATAGGAAAAGTGAATGCAAGTCTCGGTTTAGATCAAAACTAGAAATWTTTGTACACTATGTTCTTTCATTTAACTGAAATATTGTAGTTTCTGTGTGGTAAATACTCTTCCTTAACAAAATCCATAAAATTTGCTTGTCCATAGGTTCCTCTTTATTTCTGCACTACCGTTCACTCTATCCTCTGCTACGTTACTTTGTGTCATCGTGTGTACTATAGAAAAATAGAGCAGTTAGATTAATAATTAAATTAATAAAAAATGGAAAGGTGATAACAAATTTACTTAACTAATCTTGTTTATAGCATTTTCACCCCCAAAATGCTACATTTTTGTATTTAAGAAGCCAATGCAGGTATATGAGTGGAAAGCTGAGGTAAGAAAACAACTTTAATTGGATGTGATGTTTGGAAAAAAMCAAATCCCAAACTTAAAAACCATCTCAAAAAGAATCATATAATGACAATAAAAAAATGAACTTTACCCTTTCCCTTCCTCTTTCCTCCACCTCTTACATTACATTTACAGAGAGCCATCTTAAAAGAAATATTAAAACTATTCTTTTCTGGAAAGAGAGTAGAAGACAGTTTGACAATGCATTAGAATTTTAAGATTGATAAGTGTGCAACTGCCACATGRATATGAGGAAAGGACTTGATACAGTCAGGAAAAGAACTCTATTCTCATATACAGATATAAATCATACATAAATCAATGTATCAAACATAGCAAATGATGCTKTACATTTTAGAAACAATATTTTATCTAATGGTAACTTTTCGCTGCAATTTTTGTTCTAATGTGGAAAAATCCTAATTGAAAGATTATTAACATTTCTTCTTTTTAATACAGACACAATTAAGGAATTGTGTCATTGTTAGAAGTCATAGCCATATCATGTTCATGATCTTTTTCTGACTTGAGCTGAACACTCTACTCCTAACATAGGTAAACACATARACAAAACAAATTATAGCTTCACATATGAAGTCATGGGTTCTGAATTGACTGTTACCACTCAAGAGCAAGACCTCGAGCTTATAAAAAATGAATTCATGAAAGCAATAACAGCCTAAAAAATAAAAAAATGTCAGGGAATTATTGGGAAAATAAGAGGGAAAATTTATCAGAAAACATTGCTAAGTCATCATTTAAGCTTGCACTTTTGAATCTTATGTGTGATTTCGGTCAGTTTTAAATGCACCTGCCACATTGTGCTTAAGAACTTCACTGGRCTGGAGATGAAAGAAACATTTTTGGAGAAAGAAACATATAAGCCAGCTATAGTCAAACCYTTCCCTACACAAACAGATAGTCATGGTCACAGCTGGAATCAAGTCTGTCTTGAATTGGTAAGGCTGGTCTTATCTCCTTAACAGAAAGCATTGCCTACAAAGTAGAGTTTTTGACCAAAATAAGGAACACATGGGATAAAGAATAGGAAAGATATATTGCAGGAGGATCTCAGGGACAAACAAAAYTGCAAATAAATCTGTGAGCAAAACAGCAAAATACTGGCAGAGCCTGCAAGACTTCTAAAAAGCTTTTTTTCTGTTATGGCTCTGTTATTGTGTGATATATTCAGAGACCCATGCAAAAAAAATATGTTATTGGGTTTTTTAGTAGATCAGAGCTATTTTATTTTATTAGTTTAGTTTATTCTTTTTAACTGCCCAGAAGCATATTCTGAGATATTTTTGAAAACCAGAAGTATGGCTTTCTTGTGAGGGTTGAATAAAAACTTGGTGGTATTTGTTGAAAAACAGCACATCTGTGGTCCTACTGTTCAGTGAATATTGACAATAGAGGAAAACACTTCAAACAGATAAAGTTGCATTGGTGCTTTTAAGTTTGTCCATGGGAATATGCTCATTTGGAGCAATTGTTGAAGGTGCAAAATCAGATAAATGCCCCATTCAGGACAAAATTACTGCTGCAAGAGGACGTCCCTGAAAGGAATACATTTGAAAAGCCTGAAAAGCCTGAAGAGTAATTTCAAATAAAACAAATTATGCATGTTTTCGGTTAGGTTTTGCTTTGTTTTGTTTTGTTTTGTTTAAATACTGTGAAACTTTCACAGTTAAATACTTTTTTTTCATTTCTGGCTTCTGCTACTGAAAACCGAGAGAGAAACAGAGCATATTCTCTTCTATATATGAACCTATACATTCTAAATGCTCATTATGTATTAGTTACATAGGGGAATCAGTTCTCTTTTTTATTATTATTTTTCAATCTGAATTAAAATTTAATTTTAGAAGGAAAATTCAGGATCTTTTATACGTATTGTGGTTGTCTTAYGGTAGTTCTCCTAACTCCCTTACATGATGGATATTTTTAGTAAGAAAAAATATATTTCTAAAAGTTATAATATACACATTGTCATTAGTAAAAAGTGTAGAATTTTTAATCTATATTATATACCTAAGTCAGAAACTTACCTTTGAGAATCTGTTTTCTTTTTTTATTCCATCTTTTTTTAATAATAAACCTACCACTGCCTCAAGCTCTTCACATTGAAATTCATTATTGGGTAAATCAACATCAGAGTAAAAAAAAAGAATTAAACACATAAACATATTTCTCTCCTGTTGACTGATGATATCCAGCACARCAGAAATTATTAAAAAAAACCCCCAAAGATATGTGTCTAAATGGTTCAAGGTGTAAAGAGAATAAATGAACGTGGCTATGACTGAACTGCAAAAAACCTTTTTATCTGCAGACCACCAAAATGCAGCAACCAATTCCTTTGTGGCAACAATCTGTTATGATCTGGCATTCARCTATCAAACTTTGGAGAAATACTTGGTCATCTGAAAACAACTGAGGTATTTAATTTATTCTGAATAATAAGAGCACTGAAAGAATTTACACCAGCAGATTTGAAGAAATTATCTAAGAAATTCAGTCATAATGTAGTAAAATTGTGCTAAAGGCCAAACAGATCTAACTAACATTGTGGGTTAAGCAGCTTAGTAGGTAAGGAAAAAGCTGTTCACACATGCAAAGGAAAGCAAGGAATTAATTCTCCATTTCCAATGGGCAGGCAGTTATAAAGCCTAAAAAAACTTGCTCAATGARTCTTTTAAAAGGGCTTACAGTTGTCCAGATACTCTTAGATGCACAGAAGAAACAGTGACAAGATATTCTCAAGAGGTCAAAAGAACATAAAAAACTTTACAGGCAAGTTTTGAAAATGAGAGAACATAGGCAAAAGCATGGAGCAGCATTCAATCAACATAAAACACTTCTCAAAGCATTAACTTCGCCCGTTCAACTTAGCAAACTCTAAGCCCATCTGATTTTAAATTAGTAAAAAAATGTTACAAGGGGGGATTAGAAAATTAATACAGGGAGAAAGACAGASAAGATATGTAGCAGTGGGGATTTAGAGTAAAGCCTTTACCTAGGCCCTGGTCAGCCTCTCCAGTAGAAAAGGCCGCTTGGGAGAAATTAGGCAAGGCAATCAAACTCACCGAAGCACACAACCATGGGCTAGCTCAGCAAGGAGAGGCAGAAAGCTCTTAGCATAGATAAATTCCCAGCAATATTTGTTTCCAAGGAGCCAAAGGGAGTGTAGGTCCAAAGAGGGTTAAATGTCCCTAACTCTGCCTTAAGTATGGTTTTCAGCATCCAATTACCTTGATGCACAGGGGCCGTGCAAGGGGCAGGTAAGGTCAGTGATCCATAGGGAGGATGGGGCCAGTCACCAGGGTACCACAAGCAATGGGAYACCAGGGAAAGAAGAAACCACTATAATTTGGGCATCAGGTAGGATTACAGTGTCACCAGGCCTTACCATGGGTAAGGTCCACGGTAATTCTTCTGATGCCTTAAGTTTTAGCTTTTTTTAGCTTTTATGTTTTTCAAATTCACTGGTGTTGTTCTAAGCCTCATATTAAGGGCTAGTGAGCTCTCTTCACAGAGTAGGTAGAYGAAACAAGTCCTTTCCCTGCTGAAGACCAAGGAGAACTTTCAGGCCCAAAAGCATAAACAATGGAGGATTGAAGGAAGAAACAAGGATGGGACCCCACAGCCTTAAGCTGTAATTGGACAACTAAACCCCTATATGCAAATGGCCCAAAACTTATAAAAGTGTGAGATGTGGTGACCAGGGGACCATTTTGTGACCATTCTGAGTCCACCTTGGGTATAGCCCTGGTCAGGCTCTTGTCCTGCCCAAGGTRTATCCTAGAGCCTATTTCAACAAATAGACTTTGGGTATGATTTCCAGTGGTTCCAGGGACTCCACAAAGATATAGAAAAGAACAAATACAGCTACGATTTCTGGTTCTGGTGATGTTCAGCTGGAAGAATTTCCAGGATGAGGTTGGGTCAGGATGTGTGCTTGCTGCARGCTGTGGTTTAAATGCCCTTTGGCCKTCCTGGGCCCTTCCCCCAGGYGGGACTTGCGGTCATTTRGCCACTGCCAGGCCAGGCTGTGGCTGCAGGCGTGGGAGTGGAGCACGGCCTGCGGCCTGCGGGGATTGCGGCACTGCGGGGCCGGGACACAGGGACACAGGGACACAGGGACACAGGGACACAGGGACACAGGGACACAGGGACACAGGGAGACAGGCCCGGGGCCGGGACACAGGAACACAGGGACACAGGGACACAGGGACATAGGCCCGGGGCCGGGACACAGGAACACAGGGACACAGGGACACAGGGACACAGGGAGACAGGCCCGGGGCCAGGACACAGGGACACAGGGAGACAGGCCCGGGGCCGGGACACAGGGACACAGGGACACAGGGACACAGGCCCGGGACCGGGACATGGGCCTGGGGCTGGGCTGTGCAGGCAGGGCACAATCATGTAAAAATTGATCATTGGTATATGAGGTCATTAAAACCAGCAGGACAACTTCTGGTTCCATAGGCAAGTCACTGCATGGAGGGTCATAGGATCACATTTTTATGCACATGCGTACATTATTCCTGGAAGCTATTTCAAAGACTACTCAACAAATGAATTTTTTTACACATTGGTTTTCCAGAACCAGAGAAAGAGTTCACACCATTTAGTAGCATGTTTCTTTAAATATTATTGCATTTCTATCACTTGCATGTTTCTAATTTGTGAAATATTTTTCCCATTAACATTTTTTCCCTAAAACTACAGCAAACAATATAAATATTCTTACCAGAACACATTTTTTATATTTATTTAATATACCCATGCMCACATACCCTCTGAAAAGTGTATTTGGTTAGAAAGCGGTCTTCTCATTGTGACTACATATGATTTTAGCAACTAGTCAGAAGAGATATAGGTATAYAAATATTTCAGTACTGGTTTGCATATTCATTCAACTTGACAAACTTATTTGACACCTAAGATACATAAGAGTGATAAGACCTAAAATTTCAGTTGGGTCCCATAGAATGTTATGTKTTCTTTTGGGGTGTTTTGGTGGGTTTGTTCGGTTGTTTGGTGKTTTTCTTTTTTAATTTTATTTGCTATGATGTTTTTTAAACAAGCAAACTATCACGCAAAAGATACATTAAAAATATCAAACAATTTCAAAAAATCCTCTGAGAACCTTTATAATTTTCAACATCAACTTTACCTTGTAAATGATTGCAATTTTTATGTCTGTCTCTCAATTCCAAGCACAATGGGAGATCTGCCTGGCTCAGCTAACCTAGGATATATGCAATTAGCTAAGACACAGAGTGATAYTCATGCTGAGTACCCAATTTACTTCTCCTGTTGTGTTAATAATCCTCACATAATTATAAAGTAGTGAGTCATAGTAGTTCTACTTCAATGCATGGAGAATACCAGTTGCCTGCTTAATGTACTATTACCATGAAACAAATTCCGGAGATTTACAACCTTGTTTACTACTTTCCCATCCCACACAATAATTGAAAAGGATTCAATTCTTCAATGAAAATAAAATACACAATACTAACACAGATTTTATTTGTTACCAAGGTAACAAATATTCCCTTTACAATAACTTCATATATTTTTTCTTGTATGGAATTTTTATTACAGATTTTAATAAGCATGGCTGTAAATCAGGTACATTTGGCATGATGGCCTCAACRTGAACTTTTTAAAGCCAGGGTTTGTAGTAAGGAGCTACACAACTTGTCCATAGTAATGAAATTGTGTCAGAGAACACATAAACTGCAGGAACACTTTTCCTTTCTTTCATATCCTATACCTAGTCATTGCCTGTTGAAGTAAGCAGTATTCTTTCTGCCAAGTGGTGTGGTGTCAGGTTCTCAGAATTTTCTGTGAAACTCTTGAAATGTCTGGAATAAGGCAGACCAGCAGATTAAATAGTCATGGATTTTAAAAACATCTGTGTCTAGACCTGATGAATAAGTCAGTAGAATTATTAAGATTTAATTATTAAGCTTTTCAGAAATGTATTAGATTGAAGTGGCACTTTCTAACAGAGTAAAGTGCTTTGRTGTAAACTTTTTAATAGAAGTCTAATTAGTATTTTAAATTTTATTTATTTAATTATTATTATAACTATTCCAAATCCTAGGAAAAAATCACTTTAAAAGGTAAAATAGTACCAAAAATAGACATTTTAATATCCTATCTCTAACAGCCTTCATGTCAGGCTCCATTTGCAAAAGACACTAGCTGAGAGCRCCCAGAATTTGTCAGTACCTTTTGTTGGTTGGGTGTTTTAAGTCAGTTTCTGGATACAGGTGAAGGGTATGTACCAGCTCAGGGTTTCACTGGGCTATAATATAGCTTTCCCACATCCAGAACAACAAGCAACTTGTTTTATTTTTTCCCTACATTAGATTTAATCTGTTTTTCCCTTTGTACTATTTCATAGAAACTACCTACCTAGCTAATTAACTCACTCTTTCGTATGTCAGATATGTGAATATTAGCTTTTTTCTAGCCATGTTCCTGCTTTAGCAAGGAGCTGGACAAGGTGGCTTCCAAATGTCCCTTCCAACCTTGACCATTCTGTGTGATCCTATGATTTGGTAGTAATTTCAAGAAGAATATGTCTGTAGACAAGAGAATCTAGAKAGATACTKTTTTCTAAAGTAATRGAAACTACTGCAGAACTAAAWTTGTTTTAATGAGTTACCAAATCATCGCATACTAAGTTTAAGTACTAAGTTTTACCAGATAAAAAAATGTTAAAAGTTTCAAGGAATTCCCCACACCRAAGCACCACATCAAACAGGTCTATAGACAGAAACCCTTTTCAAAAGAGACATGACTTCTAACAAAATGATGAGACTGTTTGCAGGGATAGTTTATGATTCAAATTAAACATTTCAAAGGAATTCAGAGTGGGCAGTCAAGCCTTTAAAGCTGTCTAGAGCTAACAACTGAAGATTTCCATTTCAAAGACAGTATACATCAGGGTCAGAATGGACCTACTGCACATAGGACACAAATTGCAGCTTAAAAGTCAGTGAGCAATTTACACAGGTTTAACCAAAGCTATTCATATAATCCCATAGCYCTAATCCTTTGCAATCCTGCATTTTTTCCTGAAAGACTAAAGACYTCCAGATTTTTTACTACATACATACCTTCATAATTAAAACAGTTAAAAATGTAAAAGAGGTGTGTAAAAAGCCAAATATTGAAATGATAAAAAAATCTTACATTTGTGATTGCCTATAAAAGCTTAATAGAACATGAATTCTGTAAAGGAAGATTTAGACATGCAAGGAACATACGGCAAAGCAAGGTCACTAAGACAAGTGTTAGGCAATGTTAGTGTTTTCCAACAGCTCAGTGCCTCTGTAATCTAAATGCCAATCACTTACTATAGTTATTTTCCATTAATTTTCCTCCTTTACAAAAAATAAAAAAAGAAGAAAGAATTTACTGTGGGATATCAAGACCTAACAATGTTATATAGCTACTGCAGAAAATGTTAATTCCCTAGGAGATGCGTTCATTCTCAGAGGGACACAAAATCACTCTCTCACTCTTAGCCAGTCATTCTCTATACCTAACAGTGAAAGACAATTCTTGCATCTATAGCAGTCCTAGAGGGAGGTKGGAAATTAAATCTGGGTGGAATGTCTTTCTTTGCACATGACGTTTCAGCTGCTGTTATGGTCTCCTCAATGCATTGTACCAGGTTAGGCTAGCCTAAAAGTGGTCACATTCCCTTAAATTAGAAATAGTTCTGTTCAAGGCAATTCYCTTCTTCTTTTACAGTTTTTGCTTTGTCCTCAAGAATTTTTCATATTTTCTAAATAAGCCTGTATTCAGTATAAAAGAGAAAAAAGTAGGAGCTGAGACAGTTGTGTTACAACTGAGATGCAAACGCATAAAGTCATTAAGAACTGGTGTTTCCTTTCCTGAGAGCTTTCCTTGACTGTTTCAGTCAGTTACCTGCCATAAGTTGCACTAGGGACCATCTCAGGAGTTGTGTCTACCTGGTTCCTGCTGTCACCATTGATGAAAACATGTATTTACTCCTCTGAAAAGAGGGGCKTGATCATTACATCTGGATAAAAAACAGGACCTTAGAGCAAGGTGTTCTACATAGGCCAGTCTCATTAGGGCAATTATTTTCTCAGGATGAAAAGGTCAGTGGCCTCCAAAGATTATWCTGATGTTTAGGACAAGTATGGTAAATATCCAGCAGAAAACTGCTTRTGTAAAGATTCTGTGATGCAATAAAATCCAAAGATTTATGTGTATGTCTGTATGCACTTGGACACAACTTATTTAGAGAAAAACATCCTGAACAAACTAAAAACAAACAAACAAACAAAACCCCAAAAATCAACCAAACAAAACAAAAACCCAAGYAAAACAACCAACACCAACAAACCAACCAAACAAACTAACAAAAAAGAGATAAATATTTAGCAGAAGATAAACCAGAAATAGAGCTAAAGTTTTCTTTTCAGTCCTGGCTTTTAGCAAGTCATGTTCCTCCAAACATTTCAAASRCTTGATASGAGATATATSCCAGATAATTTACAGAAMAGACATTMGTTTTTACTTTTGTATTTACAGCTAAAGGCTTTATCTTATTGCTCTTGAACATATTGTTTTCAGTTTTTAAAAGCCTTGTTTRAAAAGGAGACAAAATACAAGGATTAGAACAACAATACTTGACTAGAACCTAYGTCTGGCTAGGCACATGGTCAGTTTAAAAACAGATGCTGTTTCCCCTGATTTTCCAAGGAAACTTTTGTTTGTTGTGGATTTTCGTGACTTTTTGATTTCAAACTGGACTTCAACCATCCTTTCTGAKGGATGATTCAGAAGGATAACCAATAGTAGATGCCATGAAAAAAGTACGTAAACATTACAGAAATTCAGGTTCTGCATTCTCAGGGTCTATCTCTCTGGCAAAAMCTATGCAAATAATATCACCAAGGGAGGAGCAGAGAAAAGGGAACAAAAATAAAAATTCCAGATAATACTGYCATGTTCAAGGATTGAGCCAAACTTTGCGCTACTTCAGAGTTTTGAATGAATTTAAGTGTAGAGAATGAGGTATATGCCTTKATTTGAAAGAGTGATGTACAAAAGACAAAAAATATAACTTGGGATAACAATGCAGAAAGTAGTACAGACAAGAAGAATTCATACCAAAGACAAAGGAAAATCAAGGATAAAACATGAAGTTACAGGTTTCCAGAATTCAGAAAGGGTGATCTCTCTCAATTTTGTAAAAGAAAATTGTTGATTTGAAAGTGGTGAAAACAAAAGWCAAATAAAAAGAGAAAGAAAAGAGCAAAATATTGCCCCAATTACCATTGATTAAAGGACTTGAGAAAAGAAAGTATAGAAAAACAATGTTTGTGACTGTTCCACAGAAAAGTAGACCGACACTTTACAAAAAAAATATATATTTACAGAAGTATGCATCATATATATATATACACAACATGGGAGCTGGCCTGCTGGGAAGCAGCTCTGAGGARAAGRACCTGGGGATCCTTGTGGACAGCAAGCTATCCATGAGCCAGCAAGTGTGTCCTGRTGTCCAAGAAGGCCCATGGYGTCCTGGGGTACATTAGGAAGAGCATTGCTGGCAGGTCGAGGGATACGGTCCTTCTGGTCTACTAAGATGTAAGGAGGCCACATCTGGACTGCTGTSTCCATTTCTGGGATCTTCATTTGCTTCTTTTGTTTCCTTCCTTACATCCATGGAATGAGATAACAGGATTGGAGCCTCAGTACATTTAGATATTTATACATCTCCATATGGGGAAGCATAATTTTTTTTCTAAAGTAYTTACAACAGGACAATGGATTGCATTAACATAGCTATGTCTCAAGAATTTTCAAAAAAAGGAAACATATGACACCTAAAAAATCACATTTACCTTTTTTTTAATTTACCTGTTTCTTTGAAATTTCCTTCAGTAAATACCTACAGTCCCTTCTCCTATTGAGAGAATGTGGTCACATATTACCTGAAAAATTAACTGTCCAATACAAGAAAATTCTTTTAACTAAATGGTGGTAAAATAAACTTTTTTTTGTTATTCATCACATATCAATAGGGATATCACTAACAAAATAGTATATTCAATATTTTCCCAACCACCATATCTGATCATATTTGCTGGTAAATTGTGAAGGTTCCCCTCACCACTATTATTGTGCAATTTTTTTTTTTTTTGGAGTGAATCACACCCAGAAGAAAATTGAGTCGTTAAGGCAATACTGTTCTCCCCATCTGCTTTTGAAGTCTATCAGAATGTCAAAAAATACTAAAGATATCCTATGGAATTTTTGGCTCTTGAGGTATATTTGACTCTTAGGATACATTTCATTTAATATATGCTTAATATGTTTATTGAAGGTCCCAAAACAGAAAATCTATTCCAGAATTTTGAAACAAAGGATGCAATTAGACAGTATACAGGATTTTCGCAATTTCTTGTCACCTTTAACCTAGGGGAAAATTCTTTTTCTCAGACTACTTACAGGAACTAAATTTGCCCTTTCAATTTACTTAAGTTAACTGAAAGTTTTCTATCCTTCATCTATTACTTCAAACATAATGAATTATATTTTTCATCAATTTCTAATGAGTACATGTTCAGCATGGTTCAACAGTGCATAGAGARTATAAAGGYAGAGATGTATGTGAGGAAGTATATCTGGGATTAGATGTATTCTGCTGGCTGTATCAGCAAGAAAGAAACAGATCACGCTTTTTGCTGCCTGAGTATCCCGCAATAAATGATTTTGTTACCTCTTATTCCCATATAGGAGAATACTATTTGTAGTCCTTGGAAGTGGCCACACTTTTTACACCAATTGCCACACTTTTATGGTTGGTRTGGTTTCTGTTTGGTTTGGGTTTTTTTCTTCATGGTGAAAACAAAATTAAGTATTTTTWGTGAAGGCAGATACTAGGTATCTTTACCAACTCTGTGACCAAAATGCACATTTTTCCAACCTCAGAATTCTCCAAAATCTCCAAAAGGCCTAAGAATGCAATCCAGAGAGAGGACAGCTAATGTCTATATTTTTAATGCTAAGTTGAACCGTTTTCCCCTTTCCCTCGCCTCCCAATTAGAATAGAACTATAAAAAGAAAATACTGAAACCTTCAGTTTTAAGGTAAAAGGAAGTGATCCCTCAACAAATCAAATAACAGCTATGCATGAACCTTATTCTTTGTATCACAGTAAAATCAAACCACATTTCAAAACTTGATTCTTTTGTCTGACCACCTATTTAAATGTAAAAAATCAGTGTTTGAGAAGGATGTCAAAATGTATTGCATCTATGGYCTGTGATAACAGGAGGTAACCAGAAGAGAATGAACAGCTATCACACTACAGCCATCAAGCCAATATATAATTCTATTTTGGATGCTACTCTTCGGTTAAATATTTTGACTTGACATTTTCTCCTGCAGCATCAGGGACTTAGCTGAAAAGGTGGTATGTGGGAAATCTTAATGCTCATTATAGAGAGCCTTGCACCTGGCATGTTTKAAAAGCAATGAGCCTGGCAAGGAGGAAAAAAAATCTAGTACCTGTAGTCTTCTGTTGGCAGGAAAGAATTAAAATTTTGATTGACTTTCCCCCCTTTTGCTATATGTTGACATAAAATAGAATGACATTATAGTGTATTTCTCTTTCTGTGTAGTAATGAGGTGAATTTAACTGAGACTGAAACACAGGCCTGAAGACTGTGCTCCCACTAACCTAGATTAGCTGTAGAGTTGGGTAGAGAGAAATCTGATGAGATTCAGCAAGGGCAAGTGTCAGTGCCAGATCCTACACACGGGGAGAAACAGCCCCAAGTGCCAGCACAGGCTGGGGCTGACCTACAGAGCAGCTCTGTGGGGAAGGACCTGGCACTCCTGGTGGATCACAAGTTGTCTGTGAGCCATCAGTGCCCCTGTGGCCAGGAGGGCCAATGGAATCCTGGGGTGCACTGGGCAGAGTGTGGCCAGCAGGCTGAGGGAGGTGATCCTGACCCTCTGCTCAGCCCTGGTGAGGCCACACCTGGAGTGCTGTGCCCAGTTCTGGGCTCCTCAGCACAAGAGACAGAAGGAGCTCCTGKAGAGGGTCCAGTGGAGAGCCACAAGGATGTTCAGTGGTCTGGAGCTTCTCTCTTATGAGGAGAGACTCTGGGAGCTGGGCCTGCTTGGTCTGGAGAAGACTGAGAGGGGATCTCATTGATCCATACAAATATCTCAAAGACGGTGCCAGAAGTATGGTGCCAGTCTTTTAAAGGTAGARCAAAGAGCAATGATTATAAATTAGAAAAAGAAAATTTTCATCTCAACATGAGGAAGAATTTCTTTACACTGAGGGTTCAGAGCACTGGAACAGCTGCCCAGAGATGATGTGGATTCTCCTCCTCCGGAGACATTCAAAACAGACGTGGACACATTCATGTGTAACCTGCTCTAGGTGACCCTGCTGTGGCAGGAGAGGAGGGGTTGGACTGAATGATCTCCAGAGGGCCCTTCCAAACSTAACAATTYTGTAGTTCTGTGTTTCTTCCTGCTGGATATTGTTCAGGCAAAAGTTATGTTATCATTTAATACCAGAGATTTTGAGACATGGGCAGGTTTGCTCAATCACCCTAGAGATCTCAAAGATTATATGGCATTATTTTAATGATGAAAATTAACAACCTTTCTTTATAATCAATAATAAATGGGTTTTGTAAAAATATTACTCTAATTTTTTGAAAAGTAAAAACATCATTTCTCTTCCTTATTTTGACAATTAACTTTGTGCAAGAAGAAATAGCTAAATATGATCATTTGATATTGCTATATCTGTTCAGAAGTCTAGGATTTAACTAGGTTCTGATCTATCAAGTAGTCAAACATGTATGTAGGATACAATCAACGGGACCTATGGGAGCTACCTGTAAGTCATAGACTTATTAAAGCCAGATACATGTTCAGAAGCCTTACTGAAGTATTGCTTTATGCACTATTGAAAATATCTTAAGATATGAAATGAAATTTTTTGTAGATTAATGAGGGCTATGGCTTCAAAATTTACCGGTCACTAAAATTTAAAATGGAAAAGCAAAGGATGTTTAAATATGCACATTCAGCAATAACTCAGAAATCATACTAAGCAACTAAGTTAAATTAGTCTTTATTCTTRCTTAAACAGAATAAGAATATCATTAAGACAAATTGATATATCTATGAAGAATAAAGAAACATTAAACAGCATAAAACTGAAAAATGTTATGAAGTGCTTTGTATAATTTTAAAACCTGTGAATAAATGACTGTTATGTTAACAACCAAATAATTCATGCTTTTGGTAATTGTAGCCTTTTTCAGTGTATRGAAAGACTTTGTGATTGGCTTCCTCTGCAGTTTTTTTTTTTCTTTAATTTTTGGCAACTCCCTATAAAATTATTTTTAGTGCCATGATTACATTGTAAACATTAGAGTGTACTCTTATTGAAGTCATTAGAGCTATTTCTGTATACAAAGGAAGTGTGGAACATCCTTGGATTACAGTGAAAGGCTTCAACATTTTTATTTCATGAATGTTTAGTTCTAGATTCTCAAAATCATGAAAAAAACCATAAACAATAGCAACAGTAAAAAAAAAAAGCAGCAGAAAAAAAAATTAAAAACATCTCTAGATTTCTAGGGACATTTTTTGGGACACTTTATTATGGTATTTTCATTTTTTGTATTATTTTGGATTTTTGCTCACTATTTTTATGACTGTCTTTAAAGTTTATCTTCAGAGAAGTTATTTAAAAAAAATTGGCATACAGTCTTTAGTTGGTTTCCTGAAATAGCTGAGGGTCTAGCAGTGACATAAATAAACAGTCAAGTTGAATTCGGGGCTTTGGCTAGTCCTTTTTACCATCTGTACTAATAAATCAATTTGATGGTGTGGATCACCCTGATGCATTCCTTCCTCTAATGCTGCTAACTTGGAAGGGCTGTTGTTTCACTGTTGAACTTTCCTTTGCAATACTGGCCAGCTGTTCTACAAACCCAGATGTTTGAACAGAAAAGATAAACAGATGACCTAACTGATATTAAGAGTTTACAAAGAGCTTTAGTTTTTCCTCTGCATAGTTGATCTTCAGCATCAAAGCTTCATACATCTGAAATTCTATGAAGCTAAAAATAACTCGGTTAAATCAGCCCAAAACAGGCACATTTACAATAATTTAAATTATTTGACCAGTACCTTACGTGAGTCCTTAATTGCTACAAAAGAACTTACAGTGCATGGAATAGTTGGAAACATCTGTTTCTGAAACTGGTTTTCCTGCTTTCATGTGTTTTACAATCACTTTGGATGGCACAGGTAGAGGGTCCTGTTCTGATCCTATTACTATCARTTTCATAAAAAACTAAAATGAAAATGCTCATATATAATTGTTTTATGGAAATGTAAATCCCTGGAATTTTTCTGTATAGGAGGGTACACAAACTTTACAATGCTATAGGAAGCCTCAAGGACYGCCTTGATGTTATAGGGCTCAAAGTTTCTGTGAAAGTGTCTGTCTAGTTACACATACAMAGCCATCTAAAGTGCAGTGTAACAGGGTAACAATGATTGCACGCATTAAATCAGGTTTACCTCTGTATGTCATTTTATACAAAATGCAGTGTGTAGGTGCATGACATTCCATCTTTCTCTTTTCCATTTAAGCATCTAAATGGCCACTAACTTTGTAGCATGCGAAAGTCTCAGAATGATCAATAGSTTCACCTCCCTAATGGTAAGTATTTGCATTATGTTTTTATAGCTTGGGAACCAAAGATGATTGTGGCAGAAATAATKTGTAGGCCTTATCCTTATGTAAACCAAAAATGAGCTGCAGTGGGTAACTGGCTGCTGGTGTTGATATGATTCTTCTGTGGTGACTGGGAAATTTTGTATGATWTATGAAGTCAGGGAGGTTTTCTATAGTTTATTGACTCGTCTATCAATCAAACTGCTTAGACAAAAGCCAGTGCTTTGGTATGAGTTTTGGACATTAGACAGCTCATATTTATGTATGAGATATATATGCTCCATGGCAATAGAGGAGGAGATGAAGTTCTGCTTCTCTTTAGCACGCATGTTAAAGAGGCTATCGAAAACCAGTGCAGAGAGAAGCTACTCAGGAAGCAATTCAGAGTACAGAACTTTTTTGGTYCTCTGGATCACTCTGTATAAGCAGAGCTTTGTGCCCTAATGGTAGAACTCTAGTGTGTTACAGCTGCTATRCAGGTGTAACATTGAGCCCAGTAGTACCAGGCCAATTTAAGAACCTGACATTTTGTCTTAGGTTAAATATTCTATAGKCTAGCTGTTAATACCTGAAACTAAAGCAGTGCCTTGGCCTCAGCTAAAASAGAAGTCTAAATAAACAATAACCTTGATATTTGTTTACCCAGCAAATTTACTGTACAGTGAATTGGGATAAGAATTTATATTATTATAGATACTTTATAAAAATTTTCTCTGTGATCATTTCCATATGATTAATCACCATGATTACTTACAAGCTATAAGATAGCTTGGGTTGCCTTTTCTGTTGTTAAAATATGCAATGCTATGAGTCTTAAGGCTAATTCTTCAAGAAATATCACATACACTCTTTTCACCACAAGATATATCCTTTTAACTTTTTAACACAACTTTAAATTCTCTTTAAATCATCGTCTTCTCAAGTTTGGTTAGTAATTTCCYCAGGTGTATGAAAAGTTTTACTGAACTCCAAAGAGATCAGTAAGGTCTTTAAGTGGACCATGGGGAAAGGTTGGCTTAAGTTAAGCAGTGGGGAAAAGGAGGCAACTGGATGCAGAGGCATCCTTCAAGAAAGAGAAGCCAGTTCCCAACAAATAAAGACAAGAAGATACTGCCTGGTATAAAAAATATTAAATCACCATCAGAAAAGCTGCAAATTATTCTGACCATCAGCTTGCTGAAAATATGAAAGCTAAAAAATGAAAAGCAGTATTTTCAAAAACTTGCCACATATATAAGACAAATATGTCATTAAGGTATAAATGGAATATTAAAGAGTATTGATCCATAGCAGAAAAGTTAAATCAGGTTTGTGGGTGTGTCTCAGTATCCACTACAGCACTGTTTCCAGAAGTTTCCAAGCCAATATGTTCTTCACAGAAGACAAGGGCTAGATTCATTCTAAAACGTCAGTATAACAGAATTTAAAATAAATTTGTAACAGTAACAAATTGCAAAAATGAGATAGTATTTTCCTTTAAGGAACTTTTCCTTTAATTCTAGAGGAATTAAAATCCTAAATTGCTATCCTGTGGATCCCACCCCTATCATTAATGTCTATACCAAAAGAACAGAAAATAATGAAAGTGTGACATGAATCTTTAGCAAAGAATCTGTGAAAGTTAGAGGATGACATTCCCTTATTTACAACTCTGCAGTGAGCAAAGTAACAGTACAATTGCTTGGTGTAAAGAATTTGATCACCTAGATTATTCCAGTGGAAGAATGGCACTTGCAGGACCTTGCAAGAGTATGGTGGGTTGACCTTGGCCACTCTATCACTCCTTTCCTCAGTTGGACAGAGGAGAGAAAATAACACAGAAAACAACTTTTAGGTTGAGACAGGTTTACTAAATCAAAAGCAAAAGGTTGCATTTGGAAATGCAAAGGAAAAAAATYCCARTGTTTTATTCTTRCATCAGCAAGTGATGTCTGGCCACTTTTTTGGAAKCAGGGCTCCAGCATGTAGAGTAGTTTCTATGGAAAGTAAATGTTGTAAATAGTAAATGTCCTCCTTTCCTCCTCCTTTTCTTAGCTTATATATCCAAAAAAGGTATGTGTTATCCCTTTGGTTAATTTGGGTTGGCTGTCCTTATGTGTGTCCTTGCCCAAGACCTTGCCTACCCCCAGTCTATTGATAGGGGGAAATGTTGGAAAGAGAAATGACTGATGCTGTGCCAGTGTTGCTCAGCAGTTGCCAAAACACTGCTGTGTTAACCAACACCTTTCTAGCCACCAATGYAAAGCTCTGTGGGGGGTGCTGTGAGCAAATGAACTCCATCTCAGCTAAATTCATTGTATTCAAAACTAATGTAGGAAAAATCTGTGATAAGCTATTAATTTGCTGATAAATAATATAACCCCCCAAAAATTTGACTGTGAAGAGTTCCAGAAAGATCTTGCAATGTAGAATGCATATATTGAAATTTTTTGTCCAGATAAAGTCTATGCCAATATATAGCAATTTACAGGGGGGAAAAGAAAGCCTTAGACAATTACACATTACTACTTACCCAGAAAGAGTAATAGTAAACAGYTTTCTCAATGGTCAATTCAAGCTTTAACAACACCTAAAATGCCAAATTAATAGGAAGCAACAGAGAATTCAGACTAAATTAGAAATCACTATCAGTCTGCTACTGTACTAATTCACATTTAAAATACAGCATATGGTTGAGATAATTTCATCTAAATCAGAAAGCAGCAGAACTGAGACAACACAGAAAATAGTGAAAACAATGTTCAAATGTTCAAATGAGAAATAGTCTCATGGCTTCTCTTACAAAGAGAAATTAAATAGCCAGGAAYCTTTTATCTTGGAAAAAGTCAGCAGACAGAAATGTTCTGGAAGACATAAAGGAGATCATCAACATAAAGGAAACACTGGGTAAGAAATTATCAACTTTTTTCCTAGTATTGAAACTATGTCACAAGATTTTTGCTAGTGGGGKTGAAGAGAATTTCAATAAGAAAACCCCAGAAACTGCCCACTTCTCAGACAGAGCCAGGGCCAGCCAGCTGCAAGCTGGACCCAGAACTGGCCAAAGTGAACCAATCAATGACAATTACCAATTCCATGGGTGGGATCGTACATCAAAGCAGTGAAAAAAGTGAGAAGAAAAAGAAAAGTAAGAGATGAAGAGCTTTGAACTGACTGCAACTACAGTTGTCCCATCCCCCTGTATGACTTGGGACTAGGGAGAGTTATGATTGAGTTGAGCATAGGAAGAAGGAAGGGGTGAGGGAAAGATGTTTCTA
Source organism: Alauda arvensis (assembly GCA_902810485.1). Lineage (NCBI taxonomy): Eukaryota > Metazoa > Chordata > Aves > Passeriformes > Alaudidae > Alauda > Alauda arvensis. The sequence goes on from CADDXX010000600.1 coordinate 87,974, forward strand.
ATTTTGTTCTTATTTCTCACCATGCTTCTCTATCACAAATGATGKATAATAAATTAATTTCTCCAAGTGAAACGTTTTGCCCACAATAATATTGTTAAGTGATCTTTTTGTCCTTATTTTAACACATTATATTTTAATTGAATTTTATCCCCCTGTCCTTTTGAAGAAGTGGACAGATAAAGTGGTCTGATGGGAGCCTGGTGGGTCAGCCAAGGTTGACGCATCACACCTCAACATAAAAAGGAGTGAGTGCTCATTCAATTGTCAGAATGCAGGTTTAAAAACAAATCAAAATAACATTTTCTGACACTATCAAAAAATGACACTATAGCTATCCTTCAACTAATTCAGAAGAAGTGACAAACAATCATTATCCACACTGTTGCATCACAGCTGCCTGGCCCTTCACAACAAGAAGCACAAGTGTTATATCAGCACAGGCACATGGTTCCTTTCTTTCAGGGATCAAGTTAATTCCCTGGCATGGTACTACCCAGGAGCTAATTTGCTACTATGCTTTTATTCATTCTGTAGTTCCCCAGGTAAAAAACAAGTGGCAGACCTACTTGTTTTGCTTTCAGAAATATAGGAAGGATTTTTTACTCTTTGTACAGTGACTTTGTACAGTGAGTTTAAAAATAAAAAAGAAAAAAGTGCCCTACCAAATAGATGGAAGTCCTGTGGCTAGCTTCTATAAAAACCAAGTCTTTTATCACTACATAGGCTGTTTGCTGGAAACACTGAAGTGTACTGATTAGCATCTTCTATCCTAAGTTTTGGTGGGGTTTTTTTTGTTGTTGTGGAGGTGTTATTAGTTTTTGGGTTTTGTGCTTCATTTTTTTCTGACTCTCCTGGAATGAACTTCCTTTGTTTGATCTCTGCTAAAGGATTCCAACTTCTACTTTTCCAACAATGAAAAAATATATTTCCTCTATATACTCAGATTAAGAATTTTCCACTTGAATTACTGAAAATTGTTTTGAAATAAGGTAGATGGATGGGAGAGGAAGTAAAATAGTAATTTTTCAATAAATGCTGAAAAGCAAAATGTACTTTTTCAAAAATTGTTAATATTGCCAGTTTTATGAATATGAAATATTTATAAAATAAATAATAAAGAGTTGTATGGGTTGCATTTTATAAGTGAAGTGGTTAAATTCATACATTTGAAGATGAATTCTTAACTTGTTAACTTAAATGATGGAGATTTGCTGAGCAGAAAAAGAGGAATTAGGGATCACTGGTAGTGTAAATCAAGTTAAGCAAAAGGAATTTTAGGCAGATGAAATTCTGTCTTTTTACAGATGCATTTTATCCATTCTGCAAAATTATTAGTCTTTTCTGTATTTCCAGAGTTATCAAATGAATCCTTGAATGTAATACTCTGAATGAGTACTTCCAGACTATTAGTCTACACTATTCTAGAAAACAAATMAAAGCTCACAAGTATTTAGGCATGATTATAAGTAAGGATTCATTGCAAACCCTTACACAGAACAACTTCAGATATTTGTAGGCATTASAATGAAACCATGAGAATAGAATGATCACACTGATCATTCAGTGATCATTCAGAAGTGTAGACTATGGCACAAAATAGTAACAAGTAAATGAAGACTGAGTTTTCAGATCCRTTGGAAGGATTTCAACCTGGTAGATTAAATAAATCAAGAAAGTAAAGTGCAGAGGTTGAGAAAGGGAAGGTGAGAGACCAYCACCTTGAGCTAAGCAGTAAGCACTAAAATCATGAGTATGCACTGAGCTACTTGAGTAGCAAATGCTTCTGGCAGAAATGTAGGGATACCTGGCCTGCAGATATGTGGATGATATCTCCCCCATCTACTGAGACATTACACTAGAAATTATTRTGAATCCTATCACCTACAAATTTCTGAAACTTCACTACAGATGGCATTTTGCTATTTCATTATGTGATGACTTACAATTGCGCTMTGCAACTGTTTTGCTGGATTACATAAACAAAATAATGTGGAATATCAGGAATTTAGAATAAGTTTTTTGCTTGAAAGTGCCTTGGATAAAAAAAAAATTTCTATTTAAGTAAATTTGTTCCTGGACATGCACTCATGAATTTTCAYAGAAYCRTAGAATGGCTTGAGCTGGAAGGGACAYGAGAGATAACCTAGTTTCCACCTCCCCGCCATGGACAGATTCCCCTTCTACTGGACCAGATTGCTCAAATCCCCATCCAGCCTGGTCTTGAACACTTCCAGAGGTTTTGCATMTGTGTGAATATACATACACATACCAGCTAAAGATAAAAAACCCTGTTTTCTTAGATAAAACAGAAACATATATTCTCCTTCTACCCTTATCTTGACAGAKAGCTTCATGGATATTTTAATCTTTAAAAAAGTATGTAATTAAATCCCTTGAAAATTAATGTACCTCACAGAATAGTAAATTACAGCAACTGATGCACAACCTTTTGTGATTCAAGCCTTACAGATAAAATCAAATCTCTAATATGAATGTTCTGTGCTATATAATACTCTATTAACACACTAAATAACAATAGATGTAGTTTTTACCTTACTGAATGAAAAAGYATCAGTTTTGCAACTGCAGAGTCTTTTCTTTCCTTATCAATTCACTTACATTTACATGAAGCTTTCACAGGCATTATAAACCAATAAATTGGTACCCTGCAAATGCTAAGGTGAGTGCTAAATCCAAAAGCAGAACATCCATAGCTGTGTGATTCTGCATCTGAGTTAATTAGCCCTGCTGTTAGAGCTAATGAGCCTGGGCAGTGTGCTGCARAAATGAAACCTCCTTTTTTTTGCACCATGAAGTRTAAGCAGGYCAGGAAATAAATATAATGTGTCTGYAAGCCTACCTTTTTCCAAGGAAATTGAGGTTTACAGCATTTTTTGTGGCAATTTGAAATCATTTACTTTAACCAGAGTTTATTATGGTCATTTTGAGAAAACACTTAAACATATAATTTGTCAGATTTAGCCATCACACATGGTTTAAATCTCCAAGCCCTTCTTTATCATTACTTTAAAAAAAATTTAACTGGACAGAGATATAAAGTCATRTCTCAGTGGCTGAAAAATAACTGTACATCATGAAAAAAAAATTATAGGGAAGACAATTTTATGGTTTTCAAATTAATATGGTTTTCAAATGTAAACACTTTTTGAGAGAATTAGTAACAGTGCAAAAATTTGAATTACTAAAATTTTGCCTAGTATGGCTGAAGTGGAGGAAATGTCAAGTTAGTTTTAAATGCAAGCATTAAGATGAATTCTTCTTTACAGCATAATTTATTGTATAATTGCATTTTCTATGTGTTTCATGAGATTTATATGCTCACAAGGACTCAGGTTCAGTTTTGRTTGAGCACTATAAATTGGGTAAAAGCAATGATTGTTTCAAAGACTAAAGCAAAGTCTAGAATTCTAAAGCTACTTCCAGGCAATTAATTTTGTCTATCTGAACACTAAATCAAAAATAGCTGATTTATTAATGAAATAATGATATGCTAAGCAATTAAACAAGGATTTCAGTTATAGTGTCATGCATGCAGGATAAGTTTAACTTGAGTTCTCTTTTGATAACTGTACAACAATGTTACTTAAGTGTGGTAGCCCAAGGTGCTACCACAGGTGGCTCACACTCCCCTGGTGGGTTGAGGATGTTTGAGTTCAAGATTTAGAATGATTTTATATTTTATTTTCTAATATGGCTCCTAAGCCCTTAAAATGGCCGCCTTGATTGGCAGCCAGATTAGGGGATTTAYAGGCAGTTGGAGTACATCTATCCCCGTCCTGTGATTTGATTGGTCCCCTGGCCAGGACTTTCCAAGACAGTTAAGTGTTATGTAACTCTTGTTGATGTATTCATGTCCTTTTGAAGTTATTGGTTCCCCTGTTACTCCCCTGTTTGTCTCTGCTTCCCCATTAGACAATTTGAACCTTGTCTCCTCCCCTCTGACAATCTATAAATATTTGTGCTTTCCTTTGTTCGGGGCTTTTTGGCAATAAAGAGCTGTGGTAGAGAGCCTTGATTCCCGTGTCCCTTTGAAGCGCCGCTTCTATATTCAGCTAAGACCAAACGTCCTTCTTAGGACGCACAGAACTGCGATCCTCTGTGAGCCTGTGACCTCCTTCCACTGCCAATTCTGCCCCACGCAGCTGGCCTTGGAAGGGGAAGTTTTGCGGCCCACTCCAACCAGCTAGCTGGTACACACGGACGAGCGGTCCCTGACACTTAATCAGTCTGCATATGGAACAGGAAGAAGAAATTACAGATGGAAATCTGAAAAAGATTGCTATTAAAAAATCTAAATATGAAAAAAAGCTCTAGACAAATCATGCTGATCAACACTGAAAAGCTGAATGAATCAAACAGGATATCTAACAAAAGAAAATATTTACAAAATATACAAAATATACAAAAGATAAAATACCAGGTGTAATAAAGTCTATTTATAAAAATACTTGACATTTTAAATATTCARCTTAACTCTGTCTTTTTAAGGTAAATGCAATTTTTTGTTTGCATGTAAATATTAATTTATGAATTTTTATATTTGAGAAAACGATTTATTATGTGATCAAAGCTGTGAATATATGGATTTTGCATATATTTTTTCCTGAATGTAGAGGATACAAACACATGGATCTTGCATGGATGTAGTCCTCAACAAGAGCCTGTAGATGGCCCTTCTTGAGCAAGGTCATCAGACCAGATGATCTTGGAAGTCCCTTGCAAACTCAACCATGCTGTAATTCTGTGATATGGTACTGTTGAGATGGTAATTTAGCATTTTTCAGTGTATTTCTAGTACAACAACAGAGGTCTTTCTAGAATGTCTTCTCCCAAAATTCTCCCATAGACATTTTCTGGAACATGGTTCTGTATGAAATTTAAGTATTTAAATATTTATTTTRTTTTGCTACTGAACAAATTTCAGAGCATTCCATTCCAACAAGAAGAAATTTTGATCCAAAATAATATCTCTAAGCAACAYTGATTACCACTAAAATATAAGGTTTAATTTTTTTTAAATTATGAGGAAATTTCACAGGAGTTTTCATACACAGATTGGTGAATGAAACAGGGTGGGCACTCCTCTTGCTGCCAATCCCACATTCCTGTCTGAGTCACAGCTGAGATATTTCAGAACCCAGCTGGAGCACTTCTGTCAGCACTAGGACTGGAGTGGCTCCTGCAGGGAAGTCTGTTTTATTTGCTGTGGACAGGGCAACTCCTCAAGTCATAATGTGTGTACAAGGTGTAATGCCTGGGCTGGCTCAGCAGGTTTAGGGGAACGTAGTTTGATTTACTCAGGGTAGTACTTGTGAGAAAAAAACAAAATTCTCAGGGGGTGCAATAYTTGCAAGCTTTAGAACATTAAGAATAAGGTACCTAGCAAATTTTAAMAGAACATGCAGACAAAGTAAAGCCTTTCACACATGAAAAGGGAAAACTTCCTAGACCCTTGATGTTGGGAGATTTCCTTGTCCCTTAGTACTTAATTTTCTGTCAGCACCCCAGGAAAGCCAAAATCCTGGTGCCTGACCAKTCTGTCAACCTCCTATTAGGAAGTCCCTTTACTGAGCAGTGCTGCTGGATTGGAGAGTGTTTTGACTGACTTAGTCGGGGAAATACAATAATGCAAGGGAGACCCCTCAGCAGGTCTTCCCAGTTTGACTCCTCAGGGAGTCTTCCTCTTTATGTGAGTATRTTACCCTCTGCCTAGTACCCTTGAAGGACTCATACCAAGTGTTTCTGGAGTTATACCCTTTRTTAATAYAAAATTGKGACAAKTTAATATTTGATCATCGACCTTGATCGTATCTGACTGCAAAAACAKATTCAAAGCAATACACAGAMAAACTYAAATCCCCAATAAAATATTCACTATGCATGGGAATCCCTATGGAGAAGAAGACAGGTTCAGCCCATTGACTGATCTCAGCAGTTAAAATGGAATCTTCCCTAACTTTTACCCCATTCTTCACTTATTGTTTTACTTCTTCCCAATGTTTAGGTGGAGAATGAGTGTCTCCATACCATACATACTTATTACTAATTGGTGTAAAATTGTCTCACTTTGCTTTTAAAGATACAGTCAAAACCACAGTGCATGCCCAATGAGGGGAGGTTGTACCTTGGAGGCTAGTACCTTCGGCATGGAGAGGTGCATTAATATCACAGTTAGACTATAATGAACAACTTTCATCCGAGGGGAAAGATTTTGCCACAGCTRGAAACCTCTGTGAAGTTAGAAATCTAACGCCTAGCTGCCATCAGTTAAACTTCATGGGATGAAACACACAAACTGGAACACTGCATTTCATGCCTTACAAGCAGATCAAAACACAGGCACTCAAAGAAGGGGCAGGGGACAAGAGATGTCCCCTTTATAAAAAATATTAATTGATTGATTCCACTGAGCTGTCTTTGGAAAACCGTGTGGAACAGATTGAGAGTTTATGGATGAAATAAATGAAATAATAAATGAAATCTTGKGGCTCGTATTTACCCCAATCAAGGGTAGCCTGTCAGTGAAATTTAACTAAAGGAAGCATCATGCTCATAGGCTGTACCCAGTCTGGGCTCTTCTCTGCTGACAAAATAGAACAGCAAGCTGTAGACAGCCCCAAAAACCCTTGAGGTGCAYTGAAGATAGGTTCATAATGCAGGTGGAAGCCCAATTGGCAGCAAACCCTTACTGGATCTGTTGCTTCCCATCCTAAAACTGACTAAATAAAGAATATTTATTTATTAATATAAATATAAATATATATCAATAAAGAATKTTCCCAACATACATAAAATAACTAAATAAAGAAAGGTCAAGGTTCTTGTCAGCCTGGGTTGCAGTGGTCAYGATGGTTTTTGCTTCAGTATTAATTCTTCACACATCAAGTCTTTCCCGCAACAAAATAACACCAGATTCATGACCCCCTGAGGACCCTGAATAGTCATAGGTCTATGGGACCTGGTGACATACATCCTATAGTCCTGAGGGAATTGGCTGATGCAGTTTCTAAGACACTCACCACCATATTTGGAAAGTCATGGCAGTCAGGTGGCATTCTTGGTGACTGGAAAAATGGAAACATGGCACCCATTTTTAAAAAGACTAATAAGGAGGACCCTAGGAATTACCRACCAGTCAGTCTCACCTCARTGCCTGGTAAGATATGGAACAAATGCTCCTGAAGTTATGTCAAAGCATATGGAAGGCAGGGAGGTTTTCAGAGATAGTTAATGTGACTTCACTGAGGGCAAATTAATCACAGCCTTAAGTGAGTCAACTACTGAGCAATAAGATGTTTCAAAATAATTTTTATCTTGTCTTCCAATTAGAAAGCCTAGCCCTATACTCTCACATACTGAAATAACCCTGAAGTAGGTGCTCTTGACATAAGCCTTTTTACTCAGAGGMAAAATTTTGCATTTGATGAAATTTCTAGAAAGAAGGATCACTTTCAATTTTATGCTTCTTTGTTGTTCATTCTTTTTTCCCAGTCTGTGCTGCTTTATTTTTCATTCATTGTAGCATTAAAACACAAAATTCAGTCACTCTCTGTGCTCTAGCACATACTTGGGTTAAAAATCATGACTTCATTAACAGTCTTATAGGAAATTTTTTTTGACTGGTCTCCTCACTTCATAATGTTTGTTTCCTTGAAACAAGTTTTAAATTACTGTTTTCTGAAAGAGAGTTCTTCCATATTTTTTACAGAGCAAAAAATTTACCATTTAGTGAATGCAAGGCATTATTGAGAATTCTCAATTTTATCTCTAAAGAAAAGAATTAAAACTATACTACTTCCTTCCTCAGTTAATTGCTACTAAGTTCATAGGATACGTTCTCAGTGTTGAAAATGTACGATGAGGCATGAGAGAGCATGGATATCAGATTTCACTGGGGTTCATTTAAAAAATAACATGGTTTGCTCATGTAGCACTTTGAAGTCCATTTTGGAAAGTGTCATAATATTAGTTAAGGCTGAAGATTTGTGTTTGGTTGAACAGTCTTTTTTGTTTTGTTTTGTTTTATTTTATGTAGGAAAATGCTGAAAGAATGTACAAAAGAACTGAAGTTACCATTTTTGAGCTCCTTTCCCATAAGACTTCGCTGGGTATTCTATTATATTATTCAATTTCCCATTGACCTGATTTTGTTCCCGTGATTATAACAGTCAGAGCATTGCTCAGAGTGCTCAGGATGACTTCTGTAATAAAACCAGTTAAGCCTAAAACCTCCYCCCATGCTCTTTAAGGTATAAGTGAGTTTTAAATTGATTGACTAAAACAAAGCACCCTCCTCATTCCTCAGGGAACTTATCAGTTGAACTTAGGTCACACTGTGAGTTATTCCTTGGGTGTCCAGGGATTTAGAAATGAAAATGAGAAGAAGTGATGAATCTTGGTCATATGAAAACCCTGAGGGATACAAAATTTTATTAGGTGGCAGATGCAAAACACAATGAGCCTTCAACCCAGCCATTTTATTCCTAGTAAAGGGCYTAGCTGAGTCAAGCTTATTTCCCCCACTTGTCTGGGAATCTATGAAAASATCTATTGCTCACAAAAATTCTGTTAAAATTTATTTTTTCCTGCACTTTTATTTCTGGCTTCTGTTATGGTGACAAGTTAACACAATAAAATCTGAACGAGATAATTTCTACAGTCAGGACAGACCTATCTTTCTTTAAGTTATATTAATTTTGGGCTGTTCCAGTTACCTGCTTTTGAGGAATGGGACATCTACAGTCAATTAGAGCAAACTTACATCTATTAGTCTTTGTACAACTATACAACTGTATTTTYTTATTTCCAGCACATTTTATGCATTTAGAGCATTTAGAGTAATTKAAATTTACTGAATATTTCATAGYTGAAAGAGWGGGGCTGTCAAATTCTTACTTTCTCTATAGGAGGAATTAATTAAATTCATGCTATTAAGCRATGTGCTTTTTTTCATATATAGAACAATCTTTACATGCAGGAAGCCATTTAAAAAAAGAATATTACTGTGATAATATTCACAGCTGAACAAGAACAAGCATACTTTATAATTACTAGTGTTGCAAATRTATCTTTGGGTTCTTCTTTTTTTCATTAATCACCAGAGCAGGAAAAAACCTAGGCTGAACAAAATATTTTTATGCTGAGATAAAGTTGTATTTGAGGAATCATCATTTTAATTTCAGGTTTTTTCCTATCACATACAGTATTAACTTCAAAACTAAAAACATTCCCAAAATTAAGCTTCAAAACTTTCACAAAAATTGARAAGTAAAAATTATCATTCATGGAAAAATTGCTACATGAAAATTAAAATGTCTGCACTTTCTTGTATGTCAGTTAAGACCATGCAATTAACATGAATATTTGACTGTGTCTGGTGGGCACTCCCTAACTGCTTAGCATGTTAGGGAGTGCCCACCAGACACAGTCAAATAYTCCTAAGGTAAATAGTACCACAGACTTGTACACTGTGAAGTACCTTACACACTTAAAAAATTACTGTGAGATGTTATGAAACAAGAGCCATTTACATCTGCCTTGAACCCAAGTTCAGTGCTTGCAAAAGCCAAGAATGATACTTATCCAAACCACAGGTTTCTTACCTGATAGGTTGTTTTGTGCTGCTGCTAGCAYAATTGGCAACAGATACAACTTTCTGTGTCTCTAGCCCAAACTATGACTAATCAAAAATCAAGAGATAATTATAATGAGTTACCCTTCTTATAACTTTATGTATCTTTTGTATATACATTTATATATATTTTTGYACCTACCAGTTTCACCTYGATTGTGAACCTTCTGTCATCCAGTAATAATAAGAAAATTATGATAATRAAATCTTATTCTTTCCACACATTTATTCCAAGAAATATAAAATATTTCTTCTGTTTTGACAAAAGGGTCAGACTGATGAAGCTAACAACATGGCAGGAATGAGTTACAGACCAGCCAGTTCAGGTGGGGAAGTGGACAAAATCTTCTTTAAACTATGTGAGAAGGTGTCTGCTGCAGAGGACACAGCCCAGAAGGACAGTTTGGCAAGACATAAGTAATCAAAACTTCTGGAGAGTTTTAGAGGGAACTTCCCAATAGAGAAACTAGATGGCCAAACATAGGTGACACACAGCTGCATCTGCTGCTTGCTAACAAGGAGGCACAGGATGGGCCTGTGGTAATCAGTGGTAACCTCAGCTACAGTGATCATGAAGTAATGGTCTTTGAGCTCCTGAAAGGAGTGAGAAAGAGCCACACAGAACCTGAGCTTCACAAGAACAATTTTGGTTTATTCAGGAACTTGAACATGGTATTCCAGTTTCTGAAAACTGTTCTGAATGACAAACCAGARCAGTTTATCCCAATACTCAGAGAATCAAAGCTGTTTTGGCTAAGTGGGAAACTCGCAGCATAGCTCCAATGGAAAAAAGACAGGTGAAATAAAAGGGTGAAATAGGGACAGGTTACCAAAGAAGACTTTAAAAACCTTGCCCTTCACAGATGCACAGGTGGCTTYGGGAAAGTCAAACTCAGCTCAAGTTGGAGGCATATCATAGGCAACAAGTTCCTCTGTTACTATGTGAGTAGCAAAAAGCTAAACAAAGGCAAAATGTCAGTGATGCTGAATGAAGGCTGTTGATTTAGTGACAGTGGAGAGAGAACAYTGAGGTATTCACTGCCTTCTTTGCTCCGGTCCTCCCTGACAAGCTGTGACGGGCCTTGCAGTTTAGTGGCAGCACTCAGGGAGGAGGGGAGATACCAGACAAGAGTGAGGGCTGAGCCTGAAATTGCTCGCAGGACATCATTCCTCATGAATCTCTGGGATCCAATGGGTGGTACAAGGAGGACTGAGGTGACAGGCCAATGTCCCTTCTAGGTCATTTTGTGATAGGTTTGAAATGTCATGGAGACTGAAGAAAGCCTTTGGCAACTGGAGAAAGACAAATTTTACATCCATTTTCAAAACATAGGCAAAAAAAAAAAAACAGAAAAAAACCAGTGGAACTGTGAGCCTCAGTTTCATCTCTGAGAAAGTCACTTTTTGTAGGTGACAAGAGAGAAGAAGGAAATTTAGRATCGCCAGCACAGATTAGCTAGGGGCAAAATAGACCTGCCCAACCTGACTCATTTAGTGATAAAATAGCCAGATATGTGGATATGGGTAGAATACTGGTTGTCATCTATTTACATTATTTCCATACTCACTCTACTTTGTTAGCAATCTAGACTATAAACACTCAGTAGCAGAGAATTTCTAGCACTTTGTTCAATGAAGCAGAGCAGAAAACAGGTTTCCCTGAAGCCACACTACCATATTTGGTTCTGCAATGAGTAGCTTCACATTAAGCAAAAAACCAGTGTCTGACTCCACCAGACACAGTGAATAATTGTACTATATGATTGTTTTGTTTGCATTGTAAATGTCCCTCTGTATATCAAAAGACATTTATCTACTTGAATTTCATTCAAATGCTCAAGAGGATATTCAGCTCTAGTGTTGGTGACTTAAATGAACTATATCACTTATTCCCATTTCATACTTAAATTAAATTACAAATGATGTGGTGTCTTTATTCAAAATATATGTGAGCCTTCTTCTGTTCTTTGGCTTTGCTATCATGCATTTTAGATGTTAAAGAAAGGGCATGGAGATTGAAGTCTTATTCATGCACTAGCAAAAGGCCAGATTCTGTCACTAGATCATCATATGCTAGCCTAACAGCAAAGATCAAAGACATTGTATTATTACTTACAGCACTAGGGATTTTAGCTTGGGATTTATTTTTTATTCAGTGAGAGGAAAATATTATAAAACATTCCTGTTCAGCCCACCGGTGRCCACCAAATTAGGAAAAAACTTTATTGTCCATCTGGTCTTTCAGATATGTTCTTGCAGTTATTAATGTTTTTTACATAAAAGCTAAGCTCATAGTACAAAAACAAGAGCTAATGTGCTAAGTTTCTAAAAGCTTTASTTAAGGYTCTCCAAGTCTTTGCTTCCTGAGTWCATACARGATATRAAGTTTTGCAGYTGACTGTAATCTCAGATAATGTGTTTGGGATTTTTTTCTTACAGAAATAGAATTTATTAAATTATTTTACTTATAGTTTAATTTTGCACTTCTAGAACCAGAGAAGGGCAAGAGAAAAAAAGATAAAATCATAGTTCTGAAAATAATTAGTCTAATGTTGTCACAGAAGAAAATCTGGTAGAATTTTTCAAGTTGTAACAACAGATTTATAGCTTCAGTAACTATGTTTGTGAAGTTGGGTTTTATTTGGTTGTTAAATGTCACTACCGAACTGACACCCTCAACAACTCTAAGTGCACTGTGACTCTGTAATATTCCACATTAAGATAAAAAAGCCACGGTTATGTGAATTTAGGTATGCATTTAAAATACTCAGTATTAAGATTTTCAGAGCAGTTACTGTGCAATTCATTGGTCAAGTGAATAAAACAATTGTGAGAAATTCAAACACAACCTATAATGTTAATTAAGCTGCTGTGGGCAATTTCTAAGCTGTGAAAAGACTCAAACTTGGTTTGCATTTGACAAAGACATTGAAGCATCATAGACATACATGTCAGTGATCCACACAATTACTAAAGAGAAGACACTTGCCAGGTTTCGGTGTAAGGCAACTAAAGGACTGGTTGGTTAGAAGAACAGAAAGATTGCATTATACAATATCTATCAGATGTCACATTTTTATTTAAGTCAAATCTCATAGATCCACTAACCTCCAGAAAATAAGTCTTAAAGTCACAAGCACAGACATTGCAGCTCTCTCTTTAATACTTTAAAATATATATATATGAAAAGTTCTTTTATTTCAGATGGAAACCAGTGTATATCACAAACAATTTTCTCAATAAGGAAACCTAAATAACCATCTCATATTCAAAGCCACCTATCTGAACAGAACTTTAGGATGTACAGATCTTATACTGACATTCTTTTTACAATTGTGGAAATGAAAATTCGTAATTTCTAAAGTAACCCATAAGCAGTTGCCTTTCAGTAGCATATACTGTATAAAACCCCAAGTAGCAACACAGTTCTGTAGAAAGTTGCACTAGAGCTATGATAGYAATCTTAATTTTCAATGTCATTACTTTTCAATATTATTTTATTGTCAGCAAATTGAACACATCTTTTTTTTCCTAACAATTGAATGCTTTACAGTACAGATATGTGCCATGCAGACATTAGAATAATAAATAATATACAGAATTTCAGGGAATTTATGAGTGAGTGTTATGATAATGGAAATACTTATTCTCAATCTCCTTTTTAATTTTCAGTGAACTTTCTTAACATCTGCTTTTGTGTCTGAACAGRTCATCCCCTGAAGCTGTCTGTGGATGGTAAGGACTGGATTTCAAAAAGAAAACTTTTTATATCCCATACTATAAGTTATTGTTAAATAAATATTTTATCTTTTTAGGTTTTCAAGGGTCTAAAGAAGTCCACACTTTTAAGTGTTTGATATTTGCAACAGATATAATAYACAGAAAGAAATATTTTATTTAAATAATTAATAAGTTAATTGACAGAACTGACCATTTTTTCCCCAGGTTCTTCTCATATCTTAACATAAAAGAATGAGATCACACGCTCAGTACGAGATTGATTATATACACCAGTGACATTTGTATCCCTGAATTATGCTCAGTACAATTTTAGAAAGATTTGTTCAAAGGAAAAATAAAAAGGAGGGAAAACGGCAATAATTTAGTCCTTTAGGAGGTTTGGACTTTGTAGTTTAAATTATAAAATAACAGTGCTAATCAGGTTTGTGCTGTATTGGACAGGAAATTAGAAACAGAAAGTGAGAGGCAGAGCCCACCAAAAATGTGGGAGGATAGCCAGACTCTCCAGCACCAGGATACTCTTTTATTAAATGAAGAAACAGACAGATGAGTAAAACCTTACAATGCCTAACAAAATTTAAAGACCAAAAGTTTTATTTGAAGTCAAAATATAACTGTCCAGATCAGTTAAGGAAGTCAAAAAAGCAGCAGTAAATTATTTCAGTCCTGTACTCCTTAGTCCCCCAATACATGCTACAAAGACGAGGTCTTTCACCCAGCTGCTCTTTCAATTTTGACAGTATACAAAAGACACATTATTATCASTTGCAGAAAAAGCTCAACCCTGAGTGAAATCTAGAGTCATTTTGAAAGGCATTTTTTCCAAGTGAATCCCCTCAATTCAGCARGATTTGGACATTTTACTTATTTACATCTAGAGTCTATTCCTGAAACACTCCTGTGGCACTTGGACTATGCATGACCAGGAGACTTCCCTGAAAACTTATAAATAAGGACATCCTTTTTCTCAYTGGACTTGTACTCTTTCACTATGTATAGTTACTGTCCTATAATTATCCAGCTTCTTGTAAATATAATTTTAAAATAGCAATTTAAAACTCTACTTATCCCTTATGTTTGCATCTCTTTATTAGGAGTATGTTAGTAGGGATGCTGTCTTTATATTTCCATTCATATTCTTAAAAATAAATAATTTATCCYACTAGAATTTCACCATAAAATATCAGAGGAGGTCTTAAGCCATGCTTCCTCTCTTATTTATGTTCTTGAGCTCAGAGCTCACAGGACATACACTATTATCTCTCTGTAAAGTATGTATCTAAGGCCATAAACACATGAGGCAAAAAGATGAGTTCCTTTCCAAGTGGTCTGAAAAAACAAATTTCTTCCTTACAGTGTGCTTACTAATACTGTCATCTGATGGTAAGTTTCTTTAGAACAAACCAGCTTTCTTTACAATAAACCATCTGTATGTGTTGGACATTCCCAGAAAAGTCATCAAATACTAAGCAGAAATGTATTGCCAACCAACCCTTTTAAGCAAGTCTTTTAATATACTTGTGCTGATATCGAAATAATTTCGCAGAAACTCGCTTCCTCCTAACAAATAAATAGCATACTGATACTAGCAAAGCCTCTATTTTTCTTTTGGCTAGTTTTTTATCTTTTTTCCTGAAACAGTCCAAACCATTCATTCTTCATTCTTCATCTCCGTTCTTCTTATCACATCAACTGTGACTGATGTACATGYTTATCTTCAAGATTTCTGTTTTACTTTCAGGATAATGGTATTAGAAATAAAATTTGAAGACAWACTTCTAATCTTTTTTTGCACAAAATCAAGGCCTTGCAATATTGTCAAAAAGATAGGAAATTAAAAAACCCTTCTTGATTCAAACCTCTTACACTCTTAGGTGCTTCTAGAACAAAAGGTTGTAAGTACCCAAGTGTATTCTTACATTGTAATAACATCTCCAGAAAACAAGCATATTACTTGGATCCAATTTATCACAAATTTCATATTGATTAGTTATCTCCTGAAAAACATTACAAAATTAAGGGAATGAATCAGCAAGAAGCACTATCCAAATCTGAGTTTATGCTCAAATAGATTACTTTTCCTGGCTTCCTCTTCCTACAAGTAAATTTTGTGCTTCTTTCAGGCAAAATTTTGACTAGTACAGTAGACATTCTACACATGTACTATGATCCYTGTACAGAGAGACTACGACAAATAAAGGAATTACTACTCAAAGAAAATCCATTTCTTATTAGTAAAATAAAAACAGCAAGTGCTGTCATCAAACCACCAGTTTCTTATGGACTATCTTTTAATAGAAAACATTAAATGAATTCCATCATCAGTCATTATTAATATATTTCACATATTATCAAACAGCGTGTGGAAATATAAGCAGAACGTATTTATTGTACCTTCTAATAAACAGAGACTGGACTTTCTTTCCAAGGAATCATAAAGGGTGYTTCATCTCCCATTGTAGAGCTATGGTCTTTAGTTGTGAGAGTACTGTTTCAAAAGGAACTCAGCATTTCTTACAAAAACACTGATTGGTTGATCAGTTAATCCAAATATAAAATCTGATTCTTAAATATACACAAGGATCCTGAAGTATATGTTAATTAGTGGGGAAAAAAACCTCCAAAATTAATGGTAATCCTAATTTGTTTAACATTTTGATGTTTCCTCTGAATGTCTTTAAAATCTGTCTTTCCAGAAAAAGAAACTTATGCTTGAATAAGCTTGAATAATATAGATGTATCCTACAACTGCATATGTTAATGTATCTATAAATACTGAAAAAAATACTGCAAAAAATCAGTAAATCTTGAAAAATGTATATATGGCAGGTATATATGCATCTTCTAGTTCAGACACTTGGAAAAAAAACTAAAATCCTTTGTACAGATGATGTTTCTGTTACTATGTATGAGGTACCACCTGAGGACATTTTTTTTTCCTTCTTTCTTTTTCCTTTGCCTTGCCTTGCCTTGCCATATTACAGATCTCTAGATCTTGTTGCAAAGATAGCACAGAATATTTTTTAAAATGTTTTAGAGCCTAAAGGTTCTGATTCTTTTGTTCATTAACAAGCTGCAATTTCCAGCTACTTGCCACCAAGATCACTTAACTTTTAACTCAGTACYAAGGGAAAATAGTTTTCTTTCTCTGCTTCTTTTTATACCTGTGGTTGTACTTTTCTTGTACAAATATAATTTGAATGGTTTTTACCGCTTAGCCTTAAATCCTTTATGTCTGACCTAAGCTGAGGTGTTCAGAGGCTTAAAAAGTTCTTCACAACTGTACAGAAAAAATTAATTGAAAATTAAGCCAAAAAGTTGGYAAATATTTCTCTACAGATATTGTTTGAGAAAATGTTATCTAGAATGATGGCCTTAATTAAATTATTTGAGATTTTCTCYTGTGTAAACTATACATAAATGGTGTACTAATTACTTTGATGCAGCTGTAACTTTAAAGAACACTCAAGTAGCTTTTTTACCACATGTTTGCAAATAAAAATACTACTGGAAGGTCAACAAATCCCAATGTATGTTAATGTGTACCAAGATAAGTAAATGACTCTCCCAACTAACATGGTCACTTCCTTTGTCTTTTTTTTTTTTTTTTTTTTTTTGACTGATGTTATGTATTGGAGTTAGTGATTCCTTCTTCCCAGTTTCCTCAAGAAATTACGAAGTTTGAAATTTCAGTGCTCCGAGCTCTACAGTCAGTATATTTGTTCCCTGTACTTCAGAGAAAGTGCTTTGGCTTTTTTGGATCACTTTCTTATAATCTGTKTACTTGTAGAATATACTAGTCAAAATTTCCTGTCTTTTCACAGAGATGCAAAAGTCTTAACAATCCAGAGAGAAATTCTCATTTTACCTGCAAAAAAAGTGAAGAACTCCTGGAAGTTGCTGAAAAAAAATCATCTAAGATATTTTACATATTTCATAGAAAATGGTTGGAATATGTGCAAAAGAGAAAGTCAGATGGAAAGTTTTGAAATGTCAGACAAAAGTGAAGGGAAAATGCCCCCACTTTGACCTCTGATTGGAATAATTACTCATATTGCAGACTGCCACATCTCAGAAGAACCTCACAAGTGCTGGGGTAAGACGCTTGAACTAAGGATGGTTTATCTTTGCTTGTTTCATAGATGGTAGATGTTGCTCAACCTATTTTTAAATCCTTGCAATGACATGGGCTGAACACAGATAATATTTTTCCATTCCAAAATTATCCCAATTAGATGATACTCCTCACAAGGGCATAGACCCTTTGTTTATTACTTTTTCCTTGTGTCAGTAGATTTAGATGACCAGTTGTTCATCGTCCTCTTTAAAACAAAAATTAAAACAAAACAAAACAAAATTTTACATAACTGAAGATCATGACGCCACCTACAATTTTTTTTTTTTCCCCAGAGGTAATCCCTCTGAATTTTCTCTTATTTTTGATATACACTTTTWAAAAACCACTTATATTTGCCAATCTTCTCTGAGCATATTCATCTTATCAACTCTATATGAATCTGTGTGGCCTATATTGTGTGTACTGTACCAGGGGATACACACCATGACTGTCAACATGAGGAGGATGACCAACTCTTCCATCTTAGCACTTCTGCAATGAAAAATTGATACCCAGTAGCCTGTCTTTTAACATCMTCTTGTGGTCAATCTACATTCAGCCTTTACCACAGGCAAAAAATGCCTATGTTCCTTCTGCAGCACTACTTTATAAGCAGTTATTTTTCAAGTGAAAATTTTTTTCTTTCTAAATCTAGGACATCATTCTTATCTCTTTTGAAATGATTTTCTATTATTTTAATTTGTTTATCAAAATCAATTTATTTCAGTTTTAGTACTATAAAGGGCCTGCCATCTCACAGTTCTGAATGTCATATGTAAACATCCACTCTTTTATTATTACTCCATCAATCAGATGTTTTGCATAAATAAAAAATAGTACTGAGAAAAGTACTAAATAAAAWAAAGAAAAATCCTTACCCAAACATGTTTGAAACCAAACAACAATCCTTTGAGGTTTTAACCAGCTGTGATTTCTCTAAAAGTAGTAATATCTAAGCCATAATTGCTTTGTTTACTTATRGAAGATGTGGTGCATTTGAAAATTAAAAAGAGACAGGCAACAGTATTTCTGCTGACTGTTCCTTAAYCTCAAAGCCAGTACCCAGAAGGAAGAGAAAAGGAAATTGGTTTGACACCATTTGTTCTTCACAAATCATTGCTGACCATACCTTGTCACCTGATTATCCTCCAAGAACTTACAAATTGATTGTTCAATATTTTGTTTCAGTAGCTTTCTAGTATCAAAGCCAGGCTGAACAGTTTACAGCTCCCATGGTGCTCCTTCTCCCTTTTTTTTGATGATAGGCAYTGCATTTGACCTTGCCTGCTCTTCTGAGACCTCAGCATCATCCACAGCTTTCTAGAGATATTTGCTAATGGTCCATAGATTTCYTCAGCTAGCCATTTAACATTCAAAGGCAAATTTCCCCAAACCCTGTGAATTGCAATATATATAACTCATTTAAACATTATTTAGCCCAAGCTTCCATTATTCTTGTGTTCCCATACTCTTGAAATTAGCTAAGATATGCATATGATTTTGGTTAATTTTTAGAATACAAAAGATATGTTGTTCTTTTTAATAACATTTATTTTTTCAGCATACCAGCTGATAATTGGAGTTGTGTTTTCCCCTGTCTTTCTTTTATACCTTCAATTTATTTGTAGCTTTTGAAATTTAAAAAAAAACCCAGTTTGTTTCCATAAGCAGCAAATGGCTGACAGGCATTTGTAAGCACTCAAGTACTGGAAACTGAGACAGCGATAAGAATATAATACAAAAGTTGCTCAACAGCAAAAAATGTACATGCTATTAATATTCTGAACTTTTTGTATAAACTTAAAATTACATTTTGAACTGCTTCTTTTTAAAATATTCTTGTTTCTATTGAACTTAAATGTCTGTACTTCATGCACCCCCTTTGTATAGAAATTTAATATTAAAAGAAAAGAATTTCCAATTCAATAGTATAATATTATTAATATAACTAAAATAATTAATTTTTGTATTTGAATAGTGTAGCTCTTCTTGTTCATGGAAAAATGGCACTTACTTCTGTGGAATTTTGTTGGTTGATAACACTKTGATACTATTAGGAAAATAATTTGGTTTTGTTTCACATTTTAAGTGCTCCAATATTTAATACAAAAAAAATCTGAATTTCATACTAGGAAGAGGTATTTAATTTGAGACATTGGCCTTTCATATCTRTGAAACAGAACCTAACATTCTAAAAAAAATTTCTGCACATCGGCATGTGTAGTAGCACTGAATCTAGTTTCAAAGTCTGCTGGAAAGCATTTGTCCTAGAAAATAAGAGTCACTCATACTAAGGGAAATTCAATCTATTGAACCATAGCTTGCACCTCACAAGGCTGTTCATAATGCATAAGAACAGATTTATTGTACTATTTCTTATGAAGAACATTAGATATCCTTACAGAAAATGTTCATTAGTTAATTAGGCACAGATAGACATATCACACTCTCTTCTAATCTCTCCCAAGAGAAGGCCCCCTGAATCCTCTGTATCTCTCAAGAAAAGCAAGTGAAACTGGAAGAGGAACAAACTGGTGTGAAGGGTCCTCAGCTGGCCCATACAGTCAGACAATATCATCCATAAAAGGATTTTGACATATGTYTGATTTGTTGAACTAAGTCACTGTTAAGAAGCCATCATTAAGCACTGAAATATCTAAGGAAAAAAAATCTTTTTTCCATAAAAATTACCACTTTTAGGCAGATCTTGATTTACTTTAKAATCATTTTCCCACTGTATTATATTTTTGCTTAGGTAGATTATTTTATGCTGGTTACTGCCTTAGAGAGACCTAAAATTACTTTACATGAACATGAATATAGGCAAATCATTAATAGATGAATCCATTTACATTCTGACATTTACCTCCACATCTGTGAAAGCAATCATTTTCTTCTCATGTCCAGAAATCTACAATACAGGTTGACAATCCTGGTTGCTATTTCCAGGTACTACCAAAAATCACAGAATTTTTAGGGTYGGAAAACATCTCTGGAGATCATCCAGACCAATCCCCATGYCAAGGCAGGATCRCCTGGAGCAGGTAACACAGGAACATGTGCAGGGGGTTTTGAATGTCTCCAGAGAGGGAGAGTCCATGACTTTCCCCAGCAGCCTGTGCCACTTCTCTGCATCTCYCAGTGTAAAGAAATTCTTCCTCATGTTGAGATGAAACTTCTTGTGTTTTATTTTATGGCCATTTCTCCTTGTCCTGTCACTGGGAACCACTGATTTAAGAGTCTGGTGCCATAATCCTGACACTACTCGTGAGATATTTGTATGTATTGAACAGATCCCCTCTCAGTCTTCTCCAGACTAAAGAGGCCCAGCTCCTCATAAGAGAGAAGCTCCAGACCCCTGACCATCCCTGTGGCTCTCCATTGGATCCTCTCCAGTAGCTCCTTGTCTCTCTTGTGCTGAGGAGCCCAGGACTGGACACAGCACTCCAGGTGTGGCCTCACCAGGGCTGAATAGAGAGGCAGGATCACCTCCCTCAGCCTGCTGGCCACACTCTGCCCAGTGCACCCCAGCATTCCATTGGCCCTCCTGGCCACAGGGGCACTGATGGCTCACGGACAACTTTTGATCCACCAGGAGTGCCAGGTCTTTTCCCACAGAGCTGCTCTGTAGGTCAGCCCCAGCCGGTGCTGGCACTTGGGGCTGCTCCTCCCCGTGGATAGGACCTGGCACTGACACTTGCCCTTGCTGAATCTCATCAGATTTCTCTCTACCCAACTCTACAGCCTTTCAAGCTAACACTGAATGATAGCTCACTCAGTCTTCAAGTGATTTTATAGCTAAAAATATTCTTATAGTGAAATTCTATATTGTGAGATAAAAGAGTTGATGTACTTTCTCACAGAAGGTGGTCAGACCTTCAAGATTTCATGAAGTTCTAGCAGAAATTTTTAGTATATACAATATCTGCTGACGTAAAAAATTGTTTTCTTTTATTTTAGTTCTTTGCAGCATTTAAAACATCTATATCTTAAAAGATATTGAAAACTGTTCTAAATGCATTTTCTGTCATCTAACAGGGTATTAAATTCTTTTAAATAAATTTAGAGAACATTTACTTACATAAATGTGAATGTTTTTTCAGTGAGTCCTTTGAAAGCAATATTTTAAGTAATATCTATATTACTTTAATGACATAACTATCACAGAGCTGAAGAGTTTCAAGTTTTGAACTGTTATGTTTTGTTTGGTTTGGAGAGTGACCTTTTTTTAAGGGGGCATAAATATTTTTAGGGAAGAATGTTGTTCTGTTTTCTGAATTTCGTAAGACTCTGTAGAGGGCTGACCCTGGCTGGATGCCAGGCACCCACCAAAGCCTCTCTAKCACTCCCCTCTGCAGCTGTACAGGGGAGCGAAAATGAAATGAAGGATTTGTGAGTTAAGATAATGACCAGATAAGATCAGTCACCAAATACTGTCAGAGGCAAAACAAACTAGAATTAAAGATATTAATTGAATTTKTTAYTAAGAAAATCAGAGCAAGATAATGAGAAATATAAATAGACCTTCAAAACACCTTCTTCCCTCCCRGCTCTATCTCCTCCTCCACCCCAACGATACAGGGAGACAGGGAATAGGGGTTACGGTCAGTTCATCACATGTTATTTCTCTCATTGCTCAGGGAGAGGAGCCCATCCCCTGCTCCACTGTAGGGCCCTTCCCATGGGACACAGTTCTCCATGGACTTCTGTATGAGCTCATCCCAGGTTAGCAGTGCTCCTCAGACTGCTGCAGARGGCTACTCTTTCACAGAGTGCAGTCCTGCAGGGACAGGCTGCTGTAGTGGGGACTCCCTTCTTCACACGCCTCCCATGGGGTCACAGCCTCCTCTCAGGCATCTTCCTGCTCTGGTGTGGGTCTCCTCCATGGGCTGTGGGTGAATCTCTGCATCTCCCTGATCTTCCATGGGCTGYAGGGGCACAGCTGCCTCACCATRGTTTGCACCAWGGGCTGCAGRGGAATCTCAGCTCTGGCACCTRGAGCACCTCCTGCCCCTCCTTCTGCACTGACCTTGGTGTCTGCAGGGCTGCTGTTCTCACATGTTCTCACCTGCTCTTCTCTGGCTTCAAGTACAACTGTGCATTAACTAGCTCTTTCTTCCTCTTAAATATRTTATCACAGAGGCATTGTCATAATTTCTAATTGGTCCAGCCTTGACCWGTGGCAYATCTACCTGTGAGGCTGCCAGAGATTTGCTCTGCCATGRAGGAAGCTTCTGGCAGCTTCTTACAGAAGCCACCCCTGTAGTCCCTCCTGCTACCAAAGCTAGACTATACAAATCCAATATAGATTCAAGTATCTGGATGAAAACCCTTAAAAAGCCCATCCAAAGTTTTCTCTAGAAAAGTTTTTGTGGTTTTYCTCTGTTGATTAG
The DNA here is from genome assembly GCA_902810485.1 of Alauda arvensis. NCBI lineage: Eukaryota > Metazoa > Chordata > Aves > Passeriformes > Alaudidae > Alauda > Alauda arvensis. The sequence goes on from CADDXX010000600.1 coordinate 110,877, forward strand.
CTGTCGTTCTACTGGTAGTGATTAAAACTGAAACCAGATTTGGTTTAATTCCCCTGCAAAACACCACTGAAAAGCTATGGAGTAAAATGTACTGATTTCATTTACACACAGTTTCCCTTCTGCTCTTTTCCTTTCCAATATTTTAGCCACAGGAAAATTCATAACTAGCTTCCCTTCCTTCCTTTCTTCCTGCCTTCCAGCCTTCCTGCCTTCCTGCCTTCCTGCCTTCCTGCCTTCCTGCTTTCCTCTTCAAGTAGCTTTTAAAAAGAATATGACTACTTTTACTTTTTGATTTTTCTAATAATATATGGCCATAGATTCAATATTTAATATCATTACTATCTTAAATCATTACTATCTTAAATAATTCTTCCWATTGCTTTGAGTTAATTAGGATATAGGAAAAGCTCTGGTTTTGCAGCTTACTGTAATGCAGCAGCAGCCCTAGAAGTGAACAAACCCAGAAAATTGAGCCAAGAAGTAAACAGTGAACTACATGTTTAACTGAGACCTGTTCATCAGAGCCCCTAGAATTTGGGGGCTGCTCYTGCTGATCTCTAGACTCTATTTATTACTCCCGTGTAAGGAAGATTTCTTAGATCTATATCTAACTGTTAAAGCAACTTTTATATAAAACACCCGAAAAACCTGGGAATAAATATGATTCCATTGCTGATGTTAGAAATGCATGCTGTAGGTAAGAATGTCTGGTAAACTTCAGTTCAAGACTGTAATATTCATTAAATCCCATGAAAATYAGTAAGCATAATATTGTGTTGTGCACAAGTTTTTTGTAGGTATTTTAGAGCTATCTATGCTGTCATCTTTGTAGGAACTAAGGTAGCAAAGTTATGACCAAAGACCCTCACCATCCTACAGGTGCAGCATACATGCAAAGCAGAAATGTTTTTGCACCCTGTAAAAGTCCTTTTGGAAGAAAGTTATACAATTCCATAAATCAACTGGGGAAAAAAAWTCATTTTGGATATTTCATTATATTGAAAAATCTGCATCCACCTAATTTGTCCTGCGACATATTCAAATTCCTGATATAAATTGTCCTTTTACAATAATTTAGTTGCACCTACTGTAAAAGGACAATTTATATCAGGAATTTAAAAATATAATAAATATATAGAGATTTCTAGAGATTTTGTTTATGAGATTCCGAATTTAAATACTCATACTGGAACTTAYTTGGGTAGAATCTTAGCCAACCCACTGCTCCCAGCTATGGTGCTAGCTCAGCTCTGTTCACAGGCATTTTTTCATTCGTGAATTGTCAAAGCACACAACAGAAAAATCCAGAAATCAGGATAATGCTTAGAGTAAAATATATTCCATTCACAGATAGTCATGGTAGCTTTTATATTTTACCGAGTTCGCTTGCTGCTTTTGGCAGCAGGAAGGGACTGCAAGAGATGCTTCTGTGAGAAGACACCAGCAGCTGCCCCCAGGCTACACAGAGCCACTGCCAGACAGCTCCAAGACTGTCTCACTGTTGGCCAAAACTGAACCCCTCAATGAGAWTTGTAGTCACTCTGTGAAAGTGTATTTAAATAAGTATAAAAATCAGCTGTGAAACAGCAGTTGGGAGGAAGGAGTGAGAATATGTCAGAGAAACAGCCCTCTAGACRCCAAGGTCAGTGGAAAAGGAGGGGAAGGAGATGCTCCAGGCACCACAGTAGAAATTCTCCTGCAGCAGATGGAGGTCCCTGATGCAGCAGGCTATGATCTGAAGAAAGCTGCAGCTCACACAGCAACAGGTGCCTGGTCAGAGCTGCAGCCCTTGGAGGGGAGCACCTCTTGATTCAGGACTGCTGTCAGGATTAATGATCTGGAGTGTGTTCCTGAAGAATTGCACCCTATGGAAAGAATTCATGCTGAAGCAGTTCTTGAAGAACTGTAATTCCCAGAAAAGACCCACATAGGAAAAGTTCATGAATAGTTTTCTCCCTGGGGAGCTTGGGGCTAGAGCAGAGAAAGAGAGTGAGAAGGAAAAAGAGACRGAGATGAAGGGCTGTGAACTGATTTCCGCCCCAATTTCCCATCCCTCTGGTACACTCAAGTAGGGAGTGAAGGGTAGAGGAGTTAGAAGTGAAACTGAGCCTGTGAGAAGGGAGGGACTAGGGAAAGATGTTTTTACTTTTGTTCTTATTTATCACCTTCCTCCTCTRCTAAGTAAATTTGTGAAAAATTAAATTCATTTCCTCTAACCACAGCTGTTTTGCCCACGACCCTGAGATTATCTCAGTTGGTTAGAGCATGGTGCTGATATCACTAAGGTTGCTGGTTCAATCACCATATAGGCCATTTACTTATGATTTGGTCTTGATGATCCTTGTGGGTCCTTTCCAACTCAGAATATTCTGTGATTCCGTGTAATCATGAGTGATCTTCTTCCCTTGTCCCAACCCATGGTCTTTAAACAATTTTCTCCCTCTGCCCCTTTAAAGAGGTGAAGTGATAGGAATGGTTGGGTGACCACCTGCTGTCCAGTAAAGATTAACCCACCACACAGACACAGATGGACTTTYAGGTCTTCTTTGGTCTTTCTGACAGACTTGCAGCCTTGTAATAAGTGCRGCACTATGAGCACTGGAAACAGAGATTTCAAAATTCACCTGGGATGCAAGCTCTGTACTTACAACCGTGAAACAACCTGTAAAAATTTCATCCAATCTGCTCCCTCTTCCCTTTTCAAGTGATACTTATGTTGGTCAGGCAAGAAATTGTTGTGGTAGGTCCATMTTATTATAGTATAAATACTCTCCAAAATTTGTTAAATGTATATATATTTTACCCAAAATTATCTCTGAAGTAAGTGAGAAAGAAAAGGGAGAAGACAGATGGCACAGTTTGTAGAACAAAAGCTGAGAAATGGATACACATMTCCTACAATTTAGTAGAAAACACAATGCAAAATTCTTGCCTAAAATTTGTAGTGAAATAAAATAATAGAATATGAGAGAGGGCAAAGACAGCTAGTGGATTGCAATGCAATAAATCATCATTTGCTGATCCAATAGAAGTACATGGGAGCAATTACACTTTGGCAGCTATTTTATTTTTTCCTTATGGAGTTTCAGACTTATACACTAAGATAGCTTTCATGTGATTAAAACTTGCACCATGTTTAATTTCCTTCAAAAGAACAATCACTTTAAAAGGGAGAGAGAGGGAGTGAAAGAGACCCACAAGAGAGTGAAATAATGCTGGGGGTGGAAAAGGGGCAGTAATTTTGCCCAGATAATGTTGTCATACTTTGTAAAGCCTTTAATGCTGGAATTTATTTATTAATGATGCATGGGTTATTACCCACCATCTGTCTTGTGTTAGCAGTGGGCTGTTTCAGATTATGATAATGTGTTTCTGATTTGAGTCGTGTTGAAAGCCAGAACAAGGCATCTCATGTGCAGTCCTCTTTGAGGCCTGCTGTTTTCAATTCCTCTTCACAGAATGGGCTTTTATTTGATTTGTTATGGGGATTTTTTCTTCTGTTGCCAAAACAGCTGCAAGCCTGGAAGGGAATGAGACACAAGGCCACAGCAAACTTGTTAGCTCATAAGAGAAACAGAATGTTCCAGGAACAAAAAGGGGCGCTGAAGGAAAAGGGAGAGAGAGAGAAAGATGAGGGGAAGAGAGATGGTAAGAAGGCACAGAAGAAAAGTAAGTGAAAGGATGAAGAGCTCTAATGATTTTTTAGTTGGTTTTTTGTATCAAGATAATATCAAAAGATGTTTTCTGTTCTCAGTTTCATGCAGAAAACTGTTTCATTTTTAATTTAATATCTTAGTTAACAAAGAAAATATTTATTTCTTTTTTTCTCCAGTTTTTGAAAGACTTCAACTGCTTTTATGCYAGTGCAAAGCAGGAAATAAAACATTTACCCCAAATGAGCTTGCATCAAAAAGCTAAAAAAATCCAAAGCTAAAAAAATTCCAAAGCTAAAACCCCAGTCTGCTCATGTTTCTGATGTGGCATGCAGTGTGCCCATGGTAGAGAGATGTAAAGACAAGAAGAAAAAAACAGCAGCTTCCTTGCTGAGAATCCTCTTATTTAGGTCTCARAGTCTGTCAGTCAGAATGTTGAGTGTTGTTTTTGAAATTAAACAAGCAAGTAGACAAGTTCATTTTTCTCCATAAAAGCTGATTCCTCTTCACAACACCTAGACTATAGATTTTCTGATCGTAGGTGCATTTGTAGTACATTTTTAATTTAGGTAACATTTTTGGAAAATAGCAGGTGTTGTATAAATAAATATAYATTTAAGTTAAACCTTATGAAATATTTCACAGAAGTGTGTTGGTAAGGAAAAGTTGAACACTCCACATGCCAAAATGAAGTTCTATGTTACATACTAGAGCAGTATGCCATCTCATTTTCAGACCATGACATATGCTTKTCTCACATGCTATTACACACAGAATAGCATTCAGTTTTTGTGTAGAAAGTATCTTTGTTTACTGATGGAGAAACATTAGATAAACATTTCTTATTCTTTCTGTCAGACTGACTGCTCTCACAGTCACTTTTCTGTCAATTTTGACCATACACACTTTTATTAAAATTCAGCAATGGTTTCAATGTTTTTCATGTAAATAATAGGGGAAAAAAATAGTCTTTTGTTGTTGTTTGGTTGGGGTTTTCTTGCTTGCTTACTTGKTTGGTTGGTTGAATGGGTTTTGGGGGGGGTGGTGGTGTTTGTTCTTTTGTTTGTTTGGATATTTTTTGGGGGGAGGGATTGTACACTGGCGAGAAAAAAGAGTGTGTAGGAAACTTCTACTCACTAGAATTTCAAACCTAAAACTGTTCTCGTATTTTTTGCAGTATGCTGAATTTGTTAAAGTCACAATGCCACTCACAGCCACTCACTGAACTGTGGCTAAGTTACTGAAAATCAATTTTTTATTTCTACTAGAAGCTTCAGTTCTGTAGTCCAACTGAAGTGAAAGTTGRGTGTCAAAGTTTTCAACAAGCAGCTCAGAAAATCTCCAGAAGACTATCTACAAAGCAGGCATTTTGCACTTAATTATTTTCTTTAGAGTTATTCAAAACAAGTTGAMAAGAAAGTGTGTTTTTTCCCTTTTTTTTAAAGAAGTACTCCTTCCCCTTTCTTAATTTTTACCAAGCAAGAGCTATGAAATGGTGTCTGAAAATGAAAATGAAATGGTATCTTAAAATGAAATGCTCTATGAAATGATATCTTAAAATGAAAGGCCATCTTAAAGCTTATTTTTTGTTGAGTTTATATGTCGTTTCCTACTGCAATGAATTAGGCTGAAATACTAGTCTTTAAAGGTCCTTTTGGAATGCATGGTGATGTGATKGGACTTCCTTATTTTGGCAGAGCTCAACAGCTAAGAACATCCCTTGCTAACAATATTCAGTAGAAACCTCTGTTTCTGAAAACAAACATAATGGTGTCACAATGGTGAGTGAGATTTCCAGCTTGGCTACTTGGCTATGAATCATATAATCTGTTTTATCAGGCCTCTTTTACTTTAACAATAGAAAARCAAAGGTGTTCTTTGGGGGAAAATTGAGTGAATATTCTATATTGAGAATACAAAAGAAGGCAAATGTAGCWCTTAAGGGAAATTTAAATCTGAAGAGAATATTTGCCTTTTAGATGACTTTTTTGGAATAGAKAGGAGCTTATTTAAAATACCTCAAAAAACCCTCAAACCCTCCACCTTCTTTGTGTGTGAGAAAACAAACATCARAAAAACACAGGCAATGGTGACAAAGCACATAGAAAGACACAAATTGAATAATCCAAAATTGAAATCTACAAAGAGCATTGTAAATTACAATCTCTTCTACATCACAAACACTAACTGCATTTGATCACAGCACATATGTATTCTGATTATATTTTACACTTAGAGTGAGATAATCCAATTCAATTTTTCTTGTGCAGTTCAAGTAAATATGAAAAGGAGGCCAAATGTGCCTATATAAATCTCAGTCATTTCATATGTTCCCTCACACTTCTTTAGTGGTTTTGATGAAAATTACTAAAGTGTTTATTTTCTTGTGTATTCTTACTGCATGGGGCTTTAGAGGAATTGATATATGTKAGTTCTGCTGACAGACAACAGCTATTATCTGTTAGGAATTAAAGAAGATTAGAGGACAAATATTTTAAAGCAAACGGCTGTTTTGTCCCAGCTTTGTTAAACATGGTCTTTCACCTGTTACTAATTTTCTTCATAGTATCAAAGGTTTTTGTTTGTTTGAACACAAGGGGAAACCAGCTATATCAAGTTGTTTACACAGAGCAAACAAGGGCACAAACAGAGGAGGATGTGCATGTTAATTACATATGGGTTTCAGTAAGATAAAAACTCAACGTGCTCTCTGGAGTTGTTTCTCCACTGCTTGTCTCAAAGCTGAGAGAATCCCACCAGTAATTTTGTATTAATTTAGTAGATGAACTAGATATGTTCTTTCTGATTTTATTCTCATAACAGAGTGTTCTTTCACCATTGTGTTGCTTGCAAACACCCTTGAATTTGTCACTGTTCTCTGAAAGTTTCCAGTGCAATTAAAAATTAAGCACGTGTGATGGCTGCTAACTTAATCAATGCTCCAGGCTTAAAGGCAACCCTCTGCAGTTGCAGTCCAGCAACATGTGAAATCAAAATGCAATCTAATTTGAAAATGGTGGTTCTAACACTAGCCATGAGTGTGTGTTTAAGAAAAGACTTCATGAAACAAGAAGGAATRCCATGAGTACTGTCACTGGTTTGTTTTGTGACTATCTGAACTGTTAATCTTTCTGAGATAATGGTTATTTAGAAATATTTGGATTAATAGCCTTCATGTCAGAGTTTTATTCCATGGCTTACCTATTCACTATTTGAACTTATTTGTGTTTCTGACCTGCAGGAAATCTTRTGCTATTCATTTACACATTTCAGTTCTTTGCGCCATAGAAAATGTACTTTGATTTAAAAACTGATGCCTGTTAATTTTGATAGGTTTTTTCCTACTTCTTTTACAAGTAACAACATGCAAGCATTCCCTGGTTATATTCACCATACCATTCACATAAGTTTTCTGTATGTCAAGCTAACCAGCCATTCTTTCACTCTGAGTTTTAATCAAAACAAACTCCATGTACTGAAAATACTGTATGACACAGWATGTGTTCACAAAGAGCTGTCTGTGGAGCAGACATCCACAATCYAACATTTGACTGGGTAGCAGTCCTAAACATAATCCAAAACCTGTAGGGATGAAAAAAGGGTATCAGATAAGATTCTGCTATAAATAGAAATTAAATCAGATTTGCATTTAAAACATGTAAACGATATTTATATAATCTTTAAGTATTCAAACATGAAAGAAACTGTAATAAAAGTCAAAAGGAACTTTAGCCTAATATTTTAGCAAGTCATAAGCCTGCCCTCCTTTCATTACTGCAATTTTTTCAGAATCTCATGGGCAAGGAAGTTCCTTTGCACTCACGATAATGCATAAATATTTATATAATTATACTGGAATCAGTAAAAAAAAACCCAAAAACTAAACAAAACAACAAACCACCAAAGAAACCAATCCAAAAAAACAAAGAAAGAACAAACCAACAAAAGAATGAGGAAATATTTCGAATATATCATCATATTTCAAACATTTCAACATTTTCATGACCAAAACTCATGACTATATGAACACTTCCACTTCTAGTTATTTCCTAGTCATTGGTGAGGAAAACCAGGAGATATGTGGTCCTAATGACATACACAGATGTAAGTGAAAGGAATAAGAAGACGTAAGTGTGGAAACCACCATCAGTGGAAAAAGAAAAAAGGGGAGTCTTCCACAACTTCATGGCTTAAACATCTTATACTCCACAAACAAAACAAAATACATCATCAGCTTTCTAACATCTGCAATTTTGCTTGAAAATGTGATAAACACTCTATATTTTTTCTTAGCTCAAGTACATATTCTGTCATTAATAGTTTTAATTATATTTTTTTTGTTCCAATACACTGATCAAAATATGATGTAGACTTCTAACTTTACCTTTGTAAGAAGAAAATAAATTTTTCTTCTGACCTCATACCCTTTTCTAAAGGCTTCAGTTAGTCTAACATAGTGTTCTGTACTCAGATCATAGGAGGAGAACATAAATGACAAAAATAAACATTTTCTTATATCCATTAAGAAAAAAAGAGATAAGATCTACAAAAACATACAACATAATTGATTAGAAATGTGCATGTAAAGCATCTTGGAATTCAGTTACATGATGAGTGAATGACTATATTAGTAAGCTAATTATAACACTTTAATTAAACAAAACTATAAATTTGAATGCCTTTCAAACTCTGGTATATGAAATGAGACTGGAAGAGGTAATTATATTCAGTACACAYGCTTTACTGCTTATTTTGACAGACTGCAATGCAGGACATTTTAAAACAATGACTTTACACTCAAACAAATAAGTTTTAATGGATCTGCAGGACACAGTCTCTGTAACTTTTCTGTTGGCCAGTATAAGGTCAATACATTTACCATCATTCTTTCACTTCAAGTGGTACAGTATGATATGCCATAATTTCTCATAGACTTGTGATGTGRTGATATATGGTTATGTGAAAAAGATTCTGAACCACTGGAGTGGCAAATCCTGTCTCTCCTCCTCACCTCACCCCCAGTGTGTGAATGGCAATTTTTTAATAGGAAAAATGGAGCTCTACTGTGCACATGTGAACCTTTCCTTCTCTCTCCCAAGCTCCACACTGGCTAACAACACAGCCATAACCTATGAAACCTGGGGGGCAAAGCTGAACTTTGAAAGACAGAGGCTGCTCTTCAGCATTGTTGGAAAATGCACAATAATATAGAAAACACAGCAGGACAAATTATCCCTTCAAAGGCATATACAAAACTTTCATTGAAGTCAAAAGGCTTTCTAGCATTAGATATTTAATGGAAAAAAATATGGCCCATTCTGTCAGCTACACTGCACTGAAATTCAGACTGAGTTAGACCTCAGGACGTGAAAGGCTCACATCCCAATGCAATTGTCACCTTTTCAAATGACTCATTTCTGTCTTCTTACAAGATATTTTCACCTGTATGCTACTATATTTATATTAGATGTAAACCACATGCTATAAAACGAAATTTCAATGTAACAAAACATGAAAATTACAGATTTTATATTTGTGAATTTGTGGATGGAAAAAATTTTCTGTGCACCTGAATTCCTTTAAACATATAATTTTCCTCCAGATTTCAACTGACTTGCTCATACCAAATTTACTTTTGCAAAGCCTATATTTGAGCATAATTTTTCCCTGAAAATGAGCTTAGCATGCTAATAGGATGGTATTTTTCGATCAATATAAAGATGTAATCACATAAATTATCAAGTCTCCCTACAAACCTCACCTTTTATCACACTAAACAAATGTCCACATTATAATCCATAGATGCCTGAGCACTCATAAAGTGTTTTTAACCATTCTACAAAAGGTGGCTTTAGGAAAGCACCATTCACAGGTTATGAAATCTGCTTCTCTACTGAAAATATATTTGTACAGTGGGAGATGAGGGAGATGGATTATCATTTTCTTGAAGTGCCAGAGACACTGTCTGTTTGCTCTATCCACTATTTGGGTAGGAAAGCTAAACTTTTAACTTTAGGTAGGGATTACATGAACACTATGCATATCATATTTCCTTTATGCATCTACTCAATATCCATGGAAAGGAAAAAAGTAATTGCTTTTTGCAGGTTGTTAACATGGAGCACTGGGGAGAAATATTGGTTTTGGTTTGAAGGGCTTTTTTGGTTGTGTTGTTTTGTTTTGTTTGGCATTTGATGTTTTCCTTATTTATTTATTTGTTTGCTTGTTTGTTTGTTTATTTACTTGTATTCTTTCTTTAAAGACTAAATATCTACTGTGTAATTTGTGCCATTAAGTTCTATCAGGATGTTGGTCAGCTCTCTAAAAAACATGTCCCATAGGAATCAGAGGAGATAGAACATTAAGCAGTCAGGGAACAAGCATGTGCCATCTACCATATTATATTTATTAGGCTCCACAGTGGGAAAGGACCAGTGATTTGCTGACTGGTTAGAACACCTCCTCTCACATAAAAGGCTCACCTCTCACACATTAAAGGCTGTAAAAGCCTTTCACTAAGGCCAAATTGCTAATTACTTGGAGATCTAGCAGAAACTCACTATAGACAGGCCAGCTGGGAAGAAATGCCTGCCAGAACAGCCAGACAGACCTGKTTTTTTTTGTCCAGTTGGCTCAAACTATAATGACTGAGTTTGGCAAAACAGACAAAAGTCAAAAACTGTCACCAAGTTTAAAATGYCAGTAACCCAAAGATTGATGTCTTGATACTACAGGGTCAGAAATTATGCAACCTATAAAATTTGTAATTCTGCAGGATCTAATAACAAACCTCTTGACCCAGAAACAGATATTTAASTAGGAATGAGAATAATAGGGTTTGAAGGTGTATTTAACTCTTAAAATTATGATATTCAACAGCAACACCTTAGGTTTGATTAATGAATACCCTTAGGAACAGCTGAGTAAATAGTTTATTTGTAAACCACCTCTAAATCTACATCATACTTGAGAATTTATACTCCTTTGACTCCAAAAGACTATTTTTCATTTTAGATTTGTTAATCTGAATTTACTATTTATTTCTTGATTAAAAAAAATAAAACAAAGCAAAAAATAAACCTACTACTTACTACCGTAAGCAATATGCCATTATATGAGAACTTTAAATTTCAAAGCAGCATGAGAAAATTTATAAGAAACAAAATATTTCCTTGTAGCCAGCCATAAAATATGAACTAGTTAAAATCCTTCCCTTTTTGCAAATAAAAATAGAAGCAAACAAACCCCCCACACACATTTTCAGGACATATAAAAAACAAGTAAGATTCATCTTTTAAAAGAAGTTTAGACCAGAGGGCTGAACAACATTATCCATACAGGTATGAGTTCTGTATTGTTTTAGTTGTGTTCCCTTAAAACTTCAGTTGGAGTGGAACTATTTCCTCATGGGTCCAGGGTGCTGATTATTTGAATTAGTTGTAAAATCAGGGACTAAGCCTGGAAGTGATGATTTGCTCCAGATACAGATATGGAAGTATTCAAAGAAAGATAAGTAAAATGATTAGAAATTCAGATCTTTTCTCTCAGGGATTTTAGAGAAAGTAATAACTGTTTTTTCTTACTTTCTATGTGCATATTGAACTTAGGAGAGTGCTAAATTTGTAATATAATTAATAACAATTTTCTTATAATAGAAATGTAACTTGACAAGGTAATTGAAACATTAGCAAAAAATCACATTAAAATTATGAGAAACCTACTGCATTTTTCTTAGAAGATGTAACTTCGAAGAATGAGTGAATAGCTCTGTATTTTTGTCCTTTCAGCTTGTTTTACCTTTGCAAATGTTTTTCTACATATCTGAAAGTCAGTAGTATCTGTTAGGAAGTTTTCTTGCAATGTGTGCAGCTATTCACCAGGAACCAGATTGAGATCATCAAACTTCATTCCTAAAGCTGAAACCAGTGTAAGCAAGGTTTTGGCAATAGAAGACATACATAGGATTTTAATTGGACAGTAAGAATATCACTTGCTAATGAGTGCATTTTGCAGAGGAAGAATGAAACAGTTTGTCCATGTAAAGGGTCAGCTTTAGAAAAAAAAAAAATTTAAAAAGCTCATCATTTCTTCAGTAGCAGGGAAAGGACAAGGGGTTATTAAAGAAAAGCCAGAAAGCTATGTATAGATAAGTAGGGTCATTTACACAAATTCGACCATTTAAGATTATTTGGGGGCTTTATTTGACCCAAAGGCCCCACTCATCACATGAATTTGCTCATCTGTTTAAAAAACAGAATGCCTGCTAACCGTTTTCCTGTGCTTTCATGTATTTGTTTCCAAAGTATTTCTTTTAAATTGAGAGAGAATAAAGCTTAATGCACACAGTTCCATAACAGCATTCCTTGTAATGAGAGACATCTTTTAATGGAAAGTACTGCCCTATTAAATTAAAAACATACAAAGTAGAAACCACATATACCAGTATGTAAAAAATAGAGCCCTTTCATTTATTCGTTTCACTGAACAATGTGAAGATGCATACCAAAATGAAACAAATACACACCAAAGAGTTTATTTCCACACTAGCATAATGATAACTCTTGGAAAAAGGTGAAATACTGAAAAATCTGATCCCAGTTAAGCAAGCAAACAAGGAATAATAACTATCTTATATTAATTTGAATCTCAAACAGCAATCATTTCAAGCTCCCTTAAACTTACATCCTGTGATAAATTTAATAAAATCACAGAATCAATACAGAATGAACACTTTGGGGTTTGATTTTGCAAAATTTTAAGGTTATTTCATTTGAAGTTTTTCAGTTTGTATTTATGAAATTCTAAGTGGCATGTACCCCATCATGTTTCAGTGTTAGCAGAGAAGTTGTACACATCAAGAGCAAGAAAGAAAAACTATTCCCACAACTTCTGAAATATGACTAAAGTTTCTTTTAAAATGTTGGTGTTCTATTCTACCCTGCACAAACTGTGATCAATGGATAACAGCAGCTTAAAGAGACACGACATGTCTAAAGCATCTTTATCATTTTATTTTCTAAGAATATTATGGACAAGGGTATGGATCATGTCAAAATCAGTGTTTGAAAACTTATTTTAGTCTCAATTAATGGAAAAGAAAACTGAGGTGATAGATTACAGTATGCTTTTAAAATTACATTTTCAGCAATGGATAAGATTATGGTTTAAAGGAAAGAAAAAAATTTGCAAGCTCTTTTTCTTACTTTTCATTTTTCCAGACATCTTGAAACACAAGAAACAGACCACACAATACAAAACATGTCAGATCCAGAAAAAGTGTGTCACATTTTATTAAGCATAAGCTGTCTAAATTGCATGCTAAGAATAAAGTGTTATTGTCAAAGGGAAAGTTCAAAAGGAAAACACACAACCCCAAATTATATAAAGAATGTTTATAACCATAGTGGAAGATCACAGTCACAATAATTAATCTAAAAAATATTGCCGCCTTGTTTATTCCATGCAGTGTTCTTCAAAAGCATTATGTGTCAAACTTACTCTACAGTTCATAAAAGCCATCTGTCAACACTTTCGCGATGACATTTTTGCTTTTACTCTTTTCAGAGACACAGGGATTCCAGAAACATGAAATTTCTTGGAAGCTACTGACTGAACACCATGTATTCTGTGACTTTTTTACCCATTGTTAAGTTTCAGATTTTACCTTTTAGTTCATTTTTTTCTGCTCAATTTCTGCTGGCAACATTATTTTATGTCCTGTCACTTATTCAAAGAACTAATATCTGACTGTCCAGGCTGCTTGTTCCTTGACATTCAGGCAAAAACTGTCAGTTCTTCTGATATAAAATCGAAAAGAAATCACCATTCCATCTTATTGCTCCTAAATCCACCTGCTGTAATATATTTTAAAGAGAAAAATAACATTATTCCAAGACCAAAAGGGACACTAAACAAATTTTGCCTTAGTTTTCCATGGCAACCCATCTTCCCACACTTATCAACTGGATGTAATACAAGACAAGAACCATAGGAGCTAAGTCCCACTGTAAGTAAAGATTGGGTCCACTACTACCTGAGAAATCTCARTGTACATAAGTCCATGAAAACTGATGGAATTAATCTCAGAGTCCTGAGGGAAATCGGTGATGTAGTTTCCATGTCATTTTCCATGATAGTTGACAAGTCATGACAGTCAGGTGAAGTCCCAGGGAACTGGAAAAGGGTAAACACTGTACTCATCTTCAAAAGGAATAGAAAGGAGGACCTTGGGAACTACCACCCTGTCAGCCTACCCTCTGTGCTTGGGAAATCATGGAACAGATCCTCCCAGAAGCTGTGCTAAGCCACAGGGAGGACAGAGGAGTGATAAGAGATAGTCAGTATGATTCCACCAAGGGCAAGCCCTGTCTGACCAGCCCAGTGGTCTGTGATGTATTGACTATATTTGTGGACAGTTACTGATGTCATTTACATGGAAGAGTTACAGATTTCATTCATCTGGACTTCTGTAAAGTCATTGTCACAGTCCCAGAACATCCTGTTGTCTAAATTGAAAGGAGATGGATTTGTTAGATGGACCATTCAATGAATATGTGGTTGTCCTAGCTTGCAATGTAAGATTAGTCCAAAGTATGTATTCTATTACCATCTTCATGAGCTGTTGAAACCGGCTGGGGCAGTGTTTTCCTTGACTCCTCACTCCAGATTGTCTGCTGTTAATGGCCCATCAATGCCCTGGTCAATGACTCACAGGTAACTCCCTTTGGAAGCTGTCTCTGCCTAATGGGCAATCAAGGACCCACTGTATGATCATAGAATGATATCAGCCCATTGTGAGATGCTCCGCCCAGGAGGGGAGGAGACAAGCATTCCCACCTGGATCTAATCTGGGGTTTGGGACAGCACAAATTTATCCACTGGATTCCCAGGGGACTGGAACTGCCAGATCTTTCTACAGGATCACTGCTTCAACAAGACCACTTCATCTGGACTGCTACCACCACCCTTACAAACAGGGTGTCAGGTTGTATTCTGACTCTATCAGAGGTCTTTTTCTTTTTAACTATTGCATTTATTTTATAGTTTTCCTATTAAATTGTATTTCTGACTTAGAGTCTCTCACTGGTTTTGCTTTCAAACCAGTACAGTGGTTTAGACAATCTTATCTTAGAGTGTAGAGGTCAATGACTCAGATCTCAATGGACACTGGTGACAAAGGATGTCCCTCAGCAGTCCATACTGGAYGAGTACAGTTTGGAGACTTCATCATTGACATAAGCAAGGGGATCAAGWATTCCTTCAGCAAATTTGCTGACACTGAGATGAGTGGTGCTSTTGACACTCCTGAAGAACAGGATTCCATACAGAGGGACCTGGACAAGCTCGAGTACTGGGTCCATGGGAATCTCATGAGAATTAACAAGGCCAATTGCAGGGTGCTGCACATGGGTCAGGGTGACCCCTGGTATCAATGCAGGCTGTGGGATGAAGGGATTACAACAAGTCCTGCCGAGAAGGAGTTGGGGGTGCTGGTGGACAAAAGCTTGACACGACCTGTCAAMATGCATTTGTAGTCCAGGAAATCAAACACATCCTGGGCTGCATGCAAGGGGAGGGAGAAGATTCTGTCTCTCTGTTCTGCTCTGGTGAGACTTTAGCTGGAGTGCTGCATCCAGCTCTGAAGCTCTAAACACAAGAAGGACATCAAGTTTCTGGAGTGAGTTCAGAGGAAACCGTGAGGATGATCAGAGGGCTGGAACAACTCTCTTATTAAGACAGACTGAGAGAGCTGGAACTGTTCAGCCCAGTAATGAGAAGGGTCCAGGGATACTTTATAGCAGGATTTCAGTACCTAGAAGGGGTATACAGAGGTGGGAGACAGACTTTCTACAAGAGCATGAAGTGATAGGACAAAGGGAAATTGACACCAAAAGGGAGTCAATTTAAATTAGCTGTAACAAAGAACATCTATACAATGTGTGTGGTGAGACAATGACAAAAGTTGCCCAGAGAAGCGATGGGTGCACCATAGCTGAAAACATTCATATATTYATTCTATAATCAATAATTACAGAAGGAAAAACTTCTTGCAAATATTCAAAGGAGAACGGTGATTTGGAAAATACTTGCAAGAAGGAGGAAAACAGATAAACAGAACCAACAGTTTATGGATGTATCTACTTTAGTGTTTTGTTTATATCAGGAGTATGATTTTGAAACAAATATTCCACTTGTTTCCATTTATATTTTGGTTCATATCACAAAGCATTCCTGGAAGATATGGATGAGAGAAGCCCAGAGGATGAATTCCAATTGTCTGAATTAAAAAGACTATGCAATGGTGCAGTACAAACATCCAGTTCTCAATATGAATGATTTAACTCTAAATTTCTAGGTTCACACTGATTCCATCAAGTACTGAAAAATCCCTGGACCAAGAGCAATGAAACAAGATCATTTTTACAGTTCTTTATGGAAAAGTCTTGTTCCAATGAAAATAAAAAAAACATTGGCCACTTTTTTTTTTTTTTTTTTTGTATGAATTCTGGGAGTGCTCAGTGAGCACAATAAATAGATAAAATATGTCATGCTTTCACAATAAAGGTTAAATGCATAGCATCCGATATATCTACTGAAAACTTGTCACACAGAAAGTTTACTAAGACACATCAGATGCACTACACACATTTTTTTTAGGAGTTCTTTACAGAATAGGTATACCTAATCATTTAATGAAGAGACACTCAGAAAATTAATGCTGAATTACAGGAAGAAACAGTAAAAGAACAAAGGGAATCAGAATTCACCACAGTTTTAAAAAGGTTCATGATGTCTAAACTTCAGTGATAAAAGTCAGTGAAAAATGAAYTTATAAATGCTTGTTTTCTCAAAAGAAATACAATCCTGGTATTGATATTGATAGTGGCAAAAACTGGAAATTAACAGACTTTTTGAAAGAAAAACAAGTGGCAAATAAGCAAATGATTCACAAAAGAAGGACAAATTAAAAACATCCTTTACTTCAGTAAAGTACTTTAAAATACTACTTTATTGCAGTTGATGACATAAACTAGCCACAACATATAAAAGAGAGCAAACCTAAAACATTTATTAGAATTACTATTGCTTTTTAGTGCTCTTTTACAAACTCGTTTATCTTTTTATCTTACATTCTGCTGCAAATTACAATCCAATGTCAYTCTTTCTGTGCTAACTTATTCAGATTTAAAAGATTTGGGGGGCATTATCCCTTATTAGATTTACTGAAAAAGAAGGTATATTTAAAGAACTTATTCAACATACTATTTTTCATATCTTGAAAAAGCTGAGTTCATTAWCCACACAAATAGTCAAAATGTTTCAATCCCTATGTATCTTGTATGCACCTTTGACTTACCTGTATGGCTGGGCTTGCTGCTCTATATGTAAATGCCTAAAAGTGCCTACTGTGTGATGACAAATCATTTGAGAGACTCAAATTGAAGACTCAGTTTCAGTGTCAGTATTCTTTAATGGTTTTACAAATTACACGGATGCAGGAATGAAATATACATGAAGAAAGTTGTTGGACAAAGATGAGAGAAACTTTTGACTTCTTTTATGGTGCAGAAGCCTTGCAGAGAGATTTGGATAGAGTAGAGGGCTCAGCAATCCTGGACTGTATGCATTTTAACAGGGGGAGGATTTTCTACCTGGAATTGGGTAATCTCGGTTACATCTACGAATTGGGAAACAAGAGCCTGGAGAGCAGCCCCAAAGAAACACTTCTGGGGTTTGGGTAGACAGGAAGTTGGATCTCGGTCAGCAGTGCCCTGGCAGCCAGGGGAGGATAAATCACGTCCTGGGGTGCATCAGGCACAGCATTGCTGGACTGTTGAGGGAGGGGATTGTCCCTCTCTGTTCTGTGCTGTATCTCCCTTACTGTGAGTTCTGTGTGCAGTTTGGAGTGTTGCAATATAAGAAGGATGTCATAGTATTAGAACGTGTCCAGAGGACAGTGATGAAGATGCTGAAAGGCCTCAAGACAAGGAATTCTACATAGCAACTGAGGTTACTTGGCTTGTTCAGCTTGGAGAAGTCTGAGAAGGTTGTCAGGGGCATCTGGGTACTGCTCTATGATTTAGTTTTAGTTTGTTGTCTTTAGAGAGGAGCAGGCAGTTGGACTTGATGAGACCTTGTTGGTCTTTATGCAATGAAGACAAATACTTCAGCAAAACACTTCCATAACCTAATAGTTACAAAGAGGAAATTATGTAGTTTCTTTCCTTCTAAAATCAGAAGAGTTTAACCTATCTGCTTTCAAAATCACCTCACCTTTGTGAAGGTCACAAAGGACAGTCAAACATATTCAAGCAAATGCCAAATGTTTATGTCCAAAATCATTGTGGATCTAAGATGTAATGTTTCCCTTTTCTTTTTGAGATGGGCAAGTGGTCTATTAAATTTAAAATAACAAGAGAAACAAAACACAATCTTTGAAAAAGTTTTGAAAGAAGCAATGGTAGAGGAAAAAATCCTGGCACTTTGTCTGAATAGAGCTGGTAGAATTTAACAAGTGAAACAAAACGCATTATTTTTTATAGCAGAAAGTTGGATACACTTTTGAAAGAGGAATTTTCAATGCTATTATATATTTAGATTGATTTAAAGCTTTGATTCTGACTGCAGTCTTCCAAACAAGATGGTTTGAATTTAAATTCTCATATGTGTTCTGATTTCACACAGATTTCTAACAACTATTCACATAAAATAGCTTAGACATCCTAAAAATATTTGCTTAAAGATATTTTCAAAATTATGACTTTTTTTTTAAAGGAGTACAACTAATTATTTTATCAGGAAAAAAATAGACAATTCTGCTACAGTTATGAATCTCTAGATAATGTAGCCTTACTTCCTTGTTCAAGAAAACTCTCCTATGGTTTTGGGAGTCTTTTGATAACCTTTGGTCATTTTTTTTTTCTACCTCCAAGGTCTGTTTTATGTGTGTTGTGCACTATTTTAATAAAAATACCCTGTGTGGGATAGTAAATAAGATAATAGGAAAAGAGAATTAGCTTCTGGGTATTGCTTTCACTTTTGAGGTCTAAACTATCTTTTGTCACCTAAAGTTAGCAAAATGACTAATCATGAGTCCTTGATCAGGACATCCCATATATGCTTAACTGAGATGGGAGTTGTGCATCCCATTTGGTGCACCAGCTCATTCAGGCTAGTGTATCTCAGCCCACWCTTCAGTATACTGACAGTATTATGTCCATTGTGGCGTCCACTGGAATATCACATTTAGAAAGTTTCCTCTTAGAGACCTCAGGAAATCTTCATGAGGCTTACTAGTACGTATGGATCAGTTGCAATTGTCTCAGTTTTTCACCAGCTTGACAAATATGTCAATTGCTGAGCTATTGTTTTACACTTATCTCTCCATTAAAATGCCTCAAAGAGGCATGCTACATCACCCAAGATCCAAGGAATTCACCCAAGGTACAAGGACTTACAGTTTCTTATACACTTTTGTCAGTCACCAATCTTGGCCTCTGTTGCATCTGTCAGGAAAGCTGGAGAGGAAGCAGTGGGCCTCCTCCTTAAGAATAAAAAATTTCTCAGTTCACTCATTTACCCTATTGAGCATTCACTAGAGAGAAGTGCCTTCAGGTGGCTGCCATTACTGACTGTCCCTGTGACTGACCCAGGAGTGAATAAGTTCAGACCCTACTAATAAAAAACCCTCAGTCCATCATCTCTCTCTGATCTGCATTACAATATGTGCTTCTTTCTTAGAAGTGTGAGGGAGGGATTAAAGTAAAAAGAAAACATCAACAAGCTGTGTCAGGTTTTCCAAAGTGTGGTTACCTCGTACTGTAAGCACATTAAAATTTGAGATGCATTACCTACTCACCTCAGAACASACATTTTACACATTTTTGTTACTCATTCAGTTCCCCATTTGAAAATAAAAGTTTAAGAATTATAATAGAGAGGCCTTGAAAGCCAAACACCTCTGTCATGTGGAAAAATTTTGTTTCCAAGGCATTCTTTGACAATGAAATCCAGATCTCAGCATTCTCTAGCAAAAGCACAGCCAAGCTCAGAAAAAGTATAGGTCAGGGGAAGGCAAAATTTGGTGACATTAGGCTTGCTCAAGTTATAGAAGTATTTCCCTATTAAGGAAATGGTTAAAATTTCAGCAATTAAAACTTCTCAAAAAAATAATTAAGTTCTACATCAGTAGCAATTTTCAAGAATAAAGAATCCCAAAAAATCAATTTAGAAATAAAACATTTTGAAAGTTGGGGGGTTTTTTTGTTACACATTCCAGTAGAAATTTAAATACTAGTAATATGTTTCAGAAACTTAATGGTTCTGCAATGACACAGAAGACACCATTATGTCACAGAAAATTTAACGATCAGCTATTTCCAGATAAACAAACATGTTTACATGGGTTCTRTGAATGAAAAACTCCAAATTATACTTGGATGTTATGGACAAAATAACTATGGGCTTTAAGTTTTGTTATGCATCATCCCAGGGAATAGTCTCCTGTAAACCAGCACATGAGACAGCTCATGACAAAAAGCTCAGTGGTGTAAAAAAAGTATGGATGTGTGATAGGTAGTGGCTACAGAATAAAGAGGAATGCAGTAGAGAGACCCCCAGCTCTATCCTTATCACATCCTCCTTCATCTGTTGTATTTTGTTGTACAGAAAGCCTYGTATAGAGCCTAGTTATAGTCCTAAAACCACACATTCCTAATACATACTAAACCAAAGGGCATGTTAGTCTGTTATCAGTGGGTTCTCTGTAGCCCATCTGGATGCAAAGGTGCTGGGGAAAGATCATTCACTAGGAATAAATCCTTTAACAAAATAAAAGACACGGTTTCTTTGGTTTATTAAATTCTACATAATTTAAGTTGGACATTAGGAAGAAGATCTTTACAGAGGGGGTGACTGGGCATTGGAATGGGCTGCCATGGGGGTGGTGAACTCACTGTGCCTGGAGGTGTTTAAGAAAGACTGGATGTGGCACTCAGTGCCAAGATCTAGTTGACAAGAAGGTGYTCAGTCATAAGGTGGACTTGGTGATCTTAGGAGTCTTTACCCACTTAATTAATTCTGTGATAATCCTTCTATCTCAGATTACTAAGTAGGGAAAGGTCTGTCCATGGCTGAGGCTGAAGCCAAGGAGTGTAATTGAAACACCTTAGTAATGGTAAACATAAAAAAATTTTTCATAGTAAAGCATTCTTTTYTCTGGTCATAATATAAGAAAGTGGAGCCTTCTCAAATCTCAAGCATCTAACAAGTAACAGCCTACTTGACACACATGCTCACACACACGACTTTCTTCAAGCCTAGAAAGTCAGCCCCTGAAAACACAAGTTAAAATTTAGCTTTGTTGTTATCAGGCTTGCAGAGAAAGGGGACATCTTATGCTTTCTTGACTGATTGTTCAAACTGGCAACACTATCCTAATATTGCTGAAAAGCAGTACTTCCTCCTTCAGCCCTCCACCACAAAGATGGTTTAACTGTTTATCTTCTATCCCTATGTCAGTTTCTGAATCACTTCCTTTTTGCTTTCTAGCACATTCTTTTTCTTTTTGTTCTCACAACTTTTCCACTTAAGTCATAACTATTTCCATAAAGCATCATAATTATTCTTCCCTGTTCAATGAAAACAAAATATAAAGTTGACTGCAACATAAACAGCAGATACTCAGCCAATGYCTTCTGTTGAAGCAGTCCAGTAAAGCCTACATTTTGATTACATTTTCAAGTCAGAAAAAGTCAATATTTCAGGCTCTTGCTTCTTACTACTCTAGGGATGTGTCATCATGTCTCTGGCAGCTTCAAGGTACCATCCAGTTAGAGGAAGAAATAGAGAGGAAAGCCACAACTGTTGCATTAATATACTGCTTGTGGTCTCTTTTCCCCCTTATCTCTTGTTTTTCTCTAAACAGATCTAATATTAATTCTTATTTATCATCATATTAGTAACATACTCACAAAGGGATAAGTTGCCTTTTTAATTTTTCATCAAAAATAAATATTAGTTTCTGACAACTGAACACATACATCCAGGGAGCACAGACTCCTTATAGGTCTGCATTGACTGTGGCCAACCCCCCACTTGATATGGACATATAAAAAAAGAGATTTCTCTTTGCCTTCCTGCTAAACTTCAGG
>CADDXX010000600.1:133651-162532 GCA_902810485.1 Alauda arvensis
CAGGTTTTATTGTTTCATATTATTAATTTCTAGGTTTGTAAGCACCTTTCTTTTTTGTTAAATAAATAGTTTTTTCCACTCATCTCTAAGGAAGTTTTTTTCCCGAACCAGTAGGGGGTAGGGGCAGTCCCAGCTTGCTTCCCAGAGCAAGACCCCCCTCCCATTTTGGGAGGTCTCCTCCCAGATTTGCCCTAAACCAGGACAGTAGTCATGCAAGGGACAGAAAAGAGTTAGCTGGTTTGAGGCAGGCTGCCTCTGCCCCAAGCGATGTGAGGGGTAGGTCCTGCCCCCTGGTAATTGGCGCTTATTGTAAGCCACGCCCAAAAATGTACAGGATAAAACCCGCCATACCAGGCCAGCTATCGTTCTTATCCCACKCTGCATCTGGGGGTGCCTCGTGTGCTTTTGTTCCCCTCAATAAACGGACTCACAGATCTGTCTGGATAAGAACCCGTCTCATCATTTCTTAAACCCRGCTGACCGAAGGTGAGAGCCGAGGTTTTCCCTCAGAGCCGGGGATTCCCCAGCCGGTGTCCCAACCCCAGCACGGAGTGGGGGTTGCTACATTGTTTTGCGCCTGAGAGGAGTGGCGGCTACACTGGTTGTGTAGAAGGAAGAGAGAAGGAATCAGTGTGGTGTGGAGCAGCCCGTGAGCATTCACAGAGGTAAAGTTGTGCTGTAGGACTGATGCTTGCTACCATCTTGGAGGCAGTCAATCAGGGGGATAGGTATGAAGGTTTTACTGTTATCCTACTTAAGTAGGATAGATTATACTATCCTGTAGTATAGTCAGTCAATTTGATCCATCATCCAGTGATGCCAAGCACCGATGCTGACAACTGGTGTCCTGTGTGAGGGCAGGTGCTCATAATGGGCTAATGATTGTATCAAACTTTGTTTCAAATTAGACACAATTGGGCCTCCTACAATAGGCAAAACCCAACTCCAATGATCCATTCAGAAAGAAATCATAGTTTATATTCAAAAAAATCTTTAAATCTACCAACAAAAGAAGAAGAACCTTGAGGATGATTACTAGCTTTTTCTACTAGGCTTTACTAAAATAAAATCTGCTTCTTACAGGTCATAGTGTGTTCCATTGTTTCTTTCAGGTTTTTTCCTCTTAAAATGGATATTTTTTGATGTATGCATTTTACAAAAGAAATACAATTAGAATATGGAACCATTGTTTAGACAAATATTAGTTAACACAGCTGCCATTGTCAAAAATCTCAGGGAAAGTAAACATGGGTCAGCATGGTGTAGCATGTARTGCAGATGAAAGAAATGCTGAAATATCCATCTCCCCCTGTACCTGCACACCACCTAGGAAGGGTGTGCAGGTACAGGGGGAAATGTACACATTCAGAAGTGGGGTGTAGTGAGAGACTGTAAGGATGGGTGTCTGAAAACGTTTGGTATGTGTGTGAGAGGCAGGTCCCAGCCCTGCAGTGGCAGCAATCCTTGGCATGCTAGAAGCTGTGCTCCACACCCACCCCTGCAGCCACAGCCTGGTCTGTCAGTGGCCAAATGACCACCTACCCATATGTCTTTTGATGGACTTGTTTAAAATTGAGGTAGGAGCAGAATAAAGTATAGACAGGTGAAGCAAAATAGTTAAGAGAARTTTTTTGACCAGACGTGAGAAACACGTGATAATGATGGATGATTAGATTTGTTGCTAACACAGTATCTAAATATTACCAATGCAGATTATGATTAACAACTCCATCATCTATTTCTGTGGATTATAGTATAATCAGATCTTGATTATGAGACTATTTAGTCATGAGTTTCAGTGACACTTCCTTGYTTGCTAGACTTGGAGAAGGGTAGATGCAGCTAGGTCCCATTAATCTCAGATTTGGTCAATGGTGTATGCCTAAAGAACTSTAAGTAGGTTGGGCTAGTAGTGCACAGGTTTACTTTTTTTTGCCTTACAGAATTCATAAATGTGAAGCAACAAATTACTTGCATAGTTACTTTAAGATATTAGCTCCATATTTGACTGGATCTTAGCTCTTTCACTCAGCCACCCAAGAAATTGTTCCCAGTCTTCAGTAGTAGGATGTGAGCAAGGGACAAGGAGGATATGCACCCAGAAGCTGCCTGAAACCTTGAAAGACCAGTTTGCCCACCTGATCCAGTCAGAATAGTCTTTTATATCCTTTTGCATGCCTACATGTGCACCTACAGTCAGCTGCTGGTATCTCTGTTCCCCCATTTCTGGAATGCATTAATTATGTGACCATCCAAACATCTCCTCCTGCAATACTGACCTGATCTTCTTTATCTTAGGATAACTCATACTACTTATCTGAGACAGCTGGATGGGAGAGAGGGTGGGTGTTTGGTGGGAGGGAGGAGGGATTCAAAGTCCTTGTTGTTTTTCATTACCCTCACCAAAGGGAAGTGGCCCAGAGATTAAAGGGAGGGAGGCAAAAAACATAATTTATGTTAAAATCACAAATTTGCATGCAAGATTTACACATCTTCACTCACAAAACCAATTTTCTTTGATAGAATTGACAAACTCAAGACAATATTCACTGCTGAGCAGCATCATCACTTCAGGAAACATGTACTCCTTCTCATGCTCAAAGATCATGACACCCAGCCRTTTGAAGASCAGAAATTTTTSTAATATGTGTCAGAACAAATATTCCAAAAATGAAAAAAGATGAGTTAAACTCTTCCTGTATAAAGCCTATTTGCAGTCCATCTTCCTAAACCTATTGAACATAAAGAATACTGCCAGCAATTGAATCAGGCACCTAAGGCACACCTACACTAGCTTTCTTGTTAGCCTTTTAATCCTCCTCTGAACCAACTGTTGATTTCACTGTTTTTTGTACAAGAGGGAAGTTTAGACATTTTAGCCTCATCTCTCATAGRGAAGCAACATGAAGTATAAGGTTGCACAAGGTAGTTTGCTTAAGATAGAAATTAACATTTGTATAATATAAATATTCTGAATTTTGGAGACAGAAAAGTTTCTGAGAGACTAAATAAAAATCATTTTGATTAACATAATTTCTCTTTAACTAACTAAAATAATAATAAAAGAAAAAAAAAGTCCACATCCTAACAATGCCAGATAAATAAAGGAACTTGTTTACGGTATTTTGGTCTTTAATTGTTACAGGACTTGAATGACTCCTCACAAAACCAATGTTATGTAAATTTATACATAATGGTCCAATATGACTTTATTACCTCATGTTATATTAATATCTCTGTTAAAATTTTTCTCCAACTTCAGACCTTTAAATTCCTCAGATTAAATCTTAATCCACAAATTAATTGTCTAATATACAATTATTTTCTGTATTGCAGAATAGAAAATCTTTGCTCCATTTCTCTCTTTTTTGCTTAGGTAGGCCAGCTAATCTGTAACTCATGTTGTGCTTTCTGTTTTAGCAGCATCCTAAATTGGCAGRTCTTGAAGACTGTGCTGTCATGTAAGGTTTCCAGTGGTACATATGTTTCTAATGYACAGTGCATAATTTAGTGACAAGGCACTTCAGTTGTTAAAAATGTCTGTTAAAGATGTCTTTAAATAGTAGGCACTTTCTTGGTACATTAATTTTCTCACACTCAGAAGCAGAAAATGTAATAATAGCTGTCATTTAGTACAAAGCTCTGTTTAGTTTTAAAAGCTATTTACAGCTTAAAAGTCTTGTTCAAACTGATTAGCTATAGTAGGATTTAAAACTTTTATAAGATCTATTTATTACAGTTAATATGTTTTTCCTCAGACTTTAGTTCACAAAATCTGTCCCATCACCATTAGGGCAAGAGTTAAGGTTTGGTTTTAGTTTTTTCTGGCTACACCTGGTAAATAAATATAAATCAGTGGGATTTTGAGAACAGCTGAAATGAAAAACATAAAACCCTAACCTACAAATAATGCAGTGGCTGTGGCATTTGCATTTAATCCCTTCTCTTCACATTTACAAACAGAGAGAGCCAGAACAGCTTCCCAACACCCTACCTCAACAGTCACAAACCCATATCCTCATCTATAATTCATCTTAGTTAATAATATGCTTACTGACTGACACGATAYCCAACAAGCCCTTCACAATGTGGAAGATCTAATTACAGAGGCCATAACATTGTTATTCCACAACTAAAAGATTGTTTGAGAAACATTCCAAACATGCAGAGACATATATAAATAATAATAATGAAATCCCAGATTTAATGTAAATGTAGAGCAAATCCCTTCAAAGAAAAGATGAAAAAGCATTAAAGGATGTAAAAATTCAGTGGAGAGAGTTTTTTTCTCTATTCCAGTCTCAGACTGTACTGATCATTAAAATGGTGTTTCAAMTGCCATTGTATTCCTTGGCAATAATATCTCTCAAACAATATTTTCCTCATATTTTGTCCTTTTCCTTCATGCAATCAAGGCAAGTTTGTCTGCATCACTAAAAGTCCCTGATTTCCTTGAAGCTGAGATGACTAATTCRTGTGATTAGGAAAAAGGGGGAGATTTGTTTGGGTTTTTTCCATGTCTTTAATGCATGTTGTCTTTCTGCCAATCAGTTTCTTCATTACTGTGAAAATTGAGCTTACTGGCTCTCAAATTGAGTTAGAAAATAATGCATTTCAGGAATGGCTTTTTAGCACTGGATTGTAAAAGGCAGTAGRCTATTATCTTTCCTCACATTTTACTCTTGAGATTGCAGAAAAGAGTTATTTCCTCTTATATACAAAGAGTTCTCCACTTCCAGTTGACACTACCTCCTGTATCTCTGTACTGGAAAGGTCTGTTGATTTACCTGGTACTAGAAAGAAAGTACAGGCATCTCACCATCTACTTTATTGTTGTTTATTATTGTGTTATGGCTGTCAACAACATTAATGCACCATCCACACAGTTTGGTGGATGAGAACAGGGTCATTTGCGCTCTCAGTCATGCCACGGAGTCAGAGGTTCTGTGGGTCTCTGCCTTCCAGCAGGCAGCACTGAACAGCAGTGAGCCCTTTACACACCAAACTCAGTGCAAGAGCAGACTTCTGTAGCTTTTCTCACAATATAAGGCACGCTTCTCACAACCTATGTCAGGCACGTTCAAACATTTTTAGCAACCAGAAAAGTTAGCCTATGTGCATATTTGTGTGTTTGCTACTGTTTGTAACTGAATTATCCAAACTTATTTTGTGGCACACAGATTCCCAGACTTCCCTGAGCAAACTTCCTGTTTTACTTTTGAGTTATTTTGGAAGTTATATTTTTCCTTAAATAAGCAAAAAAGCAAAACTGAAAGCACTTCTTTTTCTTTCCCTTTATATATATGGTGTATATCTAAAAGGAAAGTTGAGCCATTCCTTTCAGAAACATGGGCAAAATTCCAAATGTTTTAGTCCTTATGTAGAACTAATATTCTTCTTTAGTCTTAGAAAAATGACCAAACTTATTGGGGTACTGAGTGCCAACAGTTAGAAAATCAAAAGCTTTCCTTAAACAAAGCTAAAAGGATATAAATCTGACCCCAGTTTATTGTTTTGCTCAGAAAATGACAGCTATGGATACCAAAGAGTTTGACAAAACTATGAGCATACTTAGGCATGGTTTGTTAATAATCTTTAAAAAGCTTTTAGTGGATGTGGACAGATTCACTGTCTGTCCACATGTAGGAAAACTGAAAACTGAGCTAGCTTTTTGGGTTGAAATGAAGCAATCAAGACACTGATTGATGGCTTTTGTTGTTTGGGTCAGCAGAAGTATAATGAAAACACAGTAAAACAATACACAAGCGGGAACAAATATAGATGACAGACTGCAAAGGAAGTGCACCTTACTCCTGCCTTGAACTATATCCCATTTCCAATCTGAACAGAAGATCCTTGAGAGGTTAAATAGAAAGATGAGGACTCAGACTTCAGTGACTTGCAGACTAATGAGCATTCGTTACTTYGTGCATCTTTACCTTGCACTGGTGCAAGGTAATTTATTCTGCAACTAGATTTTAGGTGGCACACCAGTACACCTACATAYTGGAACTAAAGCTGATGACATTCAGCCAGCCTTTCAGAATATGAGAAGCTGAAGATATTTTGACCAGCTACTTCATTCCACTCAGAGTATTATTTAATCAGTTATTACTGGCCAGTCTTAAGAAACTTGCCAAAATGAGACTGGATATGCTCACATAGGAATATTACTTGCCCTAATTTTCCAGCACATCAAATGTGAAGCAGAAGCCCTGGGTACAGAATGCTTGAACTTAGTTAAGCATTTTCCTAACATGAATGAAGATTAAGATGCTGTGACAGTTCAGAGAAGTACAGTGTCAGTTCTGATCCATCTGTCCTGACTCATGTTACCAGTTTGATTACACTTATTTTTCTCATATCATGAATRTTACCTTTGATCTAGGGTTATTTTGCATTGGCCTGTGACATAAAATTATTTTAAAATAGTGTTTTGTATCTCACTGAGATTTAACAAGTGTCAGGCAAGTTCTGTGTTTTGTCACTAGACMTGAGTGGAAATAACATGAGGAAAACTTTACAGTGCCTTTGCCTTTCATCTAGAGAAATTAAGGTTTTGGTAAATTTAGTTTGAGCTTTTCTTATCTAAAGATAAATGTTTTAGTTTAACTTGGGTTTGATTTCAATCAGTGGGTCTACATTTAATTTTTGAGTACCAAAAGTGGTGGTCTTTGATCTAAGACATCAGTTRGATTATATATGTGGAACTTCTTAACTGGAGGGAAGGGATGTTCGAATCCTCCCACTAGTCTGGCATTCATTCAGGCACCTGAAAAGAAATTATTCAGATACAAAGGAATTACCATGTGAATAGTGTTTCCACACAGTTTCTGCATATGCTGTCCTGCATTTTTATCAAGACTGCAAACATAAACCAGCGTGAGAAAGCAGGTGCTATTTTCCTCTGTCTTTTGAGCATCAGTCTTTCCCAGMAGTAAGCTCTGTGTGTTATTGGCCACAGCAAGGCACTCTAAAACTCAGAAATCTTAATTTTTTTTTTCTTTTTTAGGTCTGGGGTTTTTGATCCAAGTTTTAATTAAGGAGCAGAACTTTTAAATAAGAAGAGACAGAAAACATATGATTGTTAATATTTTTAAGAAGCTTGAGGTGACTGTGGTGTAGAAGGAAGACTAAAYATTTCTAAACTATTAAGATGTTTCAGTTTCTCTTCACAGATTTTTAATTTGCACAGAATGTAGAAATGAAATGCCTTTTTAATTATTTCTGACTTTCAGTGACATCCATATTGACTTATTATTTTTGTTTCAGGGTCACCTGTACTATGGAAACAAAAAAGACTTTTTTTCCTCATATAAGTCAAAAAGTGTAATAGAAAATATTTAATTGTGGTTAATAAAAATTACCATTATTATTATTAAAACAGCCACTGACTTGTAAATAATCCACTCTCTTCTAATTACTCATTGATCATTAAGTTATATAATCAAACAGCATAAGGCATACTATATCTGTTGTATGAGGCATAAAACTAAATACTTTTAAGTCATTCAGGTAATATTAAAAAAACAAAGATGAAAACAAACAAATAAAAAGAACAGAAGGAAATGGAAGGAAAAAAAAGAGAGAGAACTCCATGGAAAAAAAATTGTTTTAATCCCCCAAATAAAAAGCAAGTGTAAACTTTTGGGAGAAAAATTTGTCCCATAAGAGTGGAAAAATAAAAAAGTAAGACTAATACCAAAAATAAGGGAAAATGAGAACCCACTGGAAAAAGTTTAAAAAGTTAAAAGTTAAAAAAGGAAAGCTAAAAACATTTATTTACACARTGTGAACTGAAGATAAATGTGGACAGGAGAGAAACAAAAGGCAAAACAAGGATGTCTAGGGGTACACATAGGATCACAAGAAAGAACAAGGGTTCCTAATGCTTATACATAATCAGATACTTCATTGTACTACAATCATTTAAATTTCATGGATCTGRAAGAAAAGATGTAAAATTCAGCCTGTCAAGGAAATAAAATTTAATATCTCACAATCTAACCTAGATCATCTTTCTTTCACCCATCACCAGTCATAACCAGTGTTGTCATACCATTAATGCATGCTCCAGTTTTCAGAAGTACTGCTCCACTACAGACATAAAATATGATTGGAAGTAATGGCATTTATCCTGTTAAAGTAACTTGGGTATTTCTTATATTCAGATACTGAAAACTCAAATTTTAACCCAATCRGATTTGTAAGTGCTTTACAATCAAGTTCTGTGCTGCCATCACAGTGCTGAGCTAAGCAAAGTCCTAATGAAGCTGGATATCCCCCAGGTACTTCTCCAATCACCATATTTGGCAATGAAAAGAAAAGGTAAAGGTAAATACATAAATTTACGACTAGTGAAAAGGTTGTAGAAGTAATTAAATGMGCAAAAAAGAGGAATATGATGCCTCAAGTATAAGCAGGGTTTTGTTGTACAGCATGTMATCAAGGAACTTACAATAGCTGATAGGTGCATACAGTAACGGAAAGGAACTTCAGTACAAAGACTACAATTTTTTTCAAATTTAAATTTTTTAAACCATTGGGGRAAAGAGTAGTTATGATGAATGTAGAGCAAAGATCTGTATGCAGAAATGGAATATCTAAAGAGAATTTGTGCCTTAAACACTATCGTTTCCAGCTCTTGAAACTGAATCCTCCATGTTTGAATTGACAGTTTGAATAATTCACTTATTGATGAATGCAAAAGTACATTTCCACCACATATTACTTGTCAGACACAAATCTTATTTCAGAATAGCTTCAAATAGCTTATTTCAGAACAGCTACAAAAAAAACCAAAAATGAAGTGAGCTTAAGAAAATTAATCAGCCAAATGACATTAACATAAGACTTATTGTACTTCCTTAGTGCATACAACCAAACTAATCATATGTCTAGGACTGCAACATACAAAGGAGAGAGGTTTATGACCACTAACTTTAGAATGACATGGCACAAAAAAAAAAAAGTTGTCTCCATTATGCTAACCCCTACTTAACAAAAAAAAAAGATAACCATAACCTGAAAAACATTCATGGGTTAATTTCTTCCAAAATTAAAGGAAAACCCCCACATTTTCCTGTTTTCAAACCAGTAGTGAAATGTAAAGAGTATTTACTATCTCACCATATAAAACAAAAAGGACTTTGAGAAACAAGAGACACTATTAAAGTCTTTAGTCAGTTCACTGAAAAGTTGGGAAACTCATGTTCTTCTTATCTTGTACTTCTAGTGTATCTTCCATACACTGTCTTGTACTAAATTCGTGTCACAATGAGATGGCTAATCTTTATTCACCCTCATATAATGGAAGTGACCTGGCTTGAGTGAAAAAGTAAGTATCATTTTTTAAAATTTGAAATATTCCTGCAAAATTTAAATTTTCTCTGATAGAAATCTGTTCATTTGTTATCCTCATGCTGAAGATTGTAAACAGCTCTGCTTGTGTGCACTGATTGCCAGTTARTTTCAATAGCCATAGAATTGTAGTTGATACATTGTTCCTTGGTAGGAGTATAATTGGTGAAATAAGAAAAATTGAAAGCTGGTCAATAAAATCAGTTGTAAAACCTCAAAAAAATAGGACCTCAAAAAAGTTCCACTGAATCTGGTGATCAGATAGAATGCTTTATAATTTAAATATGAAATAGCCATTGAACAATTAAGCTCCATTGAGCCTGCCATGTTCAATAAAACATTCATTCATGTGCTTATTTTTTTCTCAGAGGAATTAACATATATGAAAAATATTTCCGGAATTTTAACATAAACAAGAACYAAGCACTCTGTTGATGTGGGCCTTTTATAGCTTTGATATTGAAAAGATCCAATATTTGGGGTTGCAAATTTAAAAAAAGGCAAAATAATAAAAAGACAATGTTCAGAACATCACAGAATTTTCTATGGTGCTTTAATCCAGGCATATAAATTAATTCATAGATTTCATGAATATCATCTATATCCAAGAAATGCTATTTTCAGATTTTCAAAAATCTGTTAACTTAGGACACAGGTGAGCAAATTTGTTTATATGCATTGCATTTTCTGCTTAAAATTGTCATACCTCCTGTCATACCTGACATTTAAACAATTTACATCAGCCAAAGATATGACACAAAAAAMCGTTCATTATTTCTCTTAACTGGGGGGGAAAAAACCCACAATAATTTCTGCAGGGCAGCAGAATTTCTGAAGAATTCCCAAAACCCATGGAAAGTAGCCCCTTTGACCACCTTTTCTGAATGAGGAGGCACGGTTCCTTGCAGAGGCATGCAAGCTTTGTTGAGCTATTAGAGTATATTACCAGAAATTATAGTGTCACGTATAGAAAAAAGAAAAAAATTAAAGAAGACAAAGAGWACATTACTGATTCAGAATTAGAACTTTTCATAAAACGAGTGTTGGAACCTCAGAACTTTAGCCATACACTGCTATACAYGGTTCTGTAGCTCATTATTTGCTACACAAAGCCACTTTAAAACCTCTCATATGCTTCTAATATATCACTTAGCATTACACAATTGCTRCTTCCTCTTCGGTTTTCAGACAGTTAAGTTTTTGAACTCTGAAAACTAGTGTTCTGACAATTTTTATAAAACCACAGGGAATGCAAACTATTTTTTGGTTACCGGGTCACAAGCATTAAAAAAAAAGTGGGCTTACTACAATTTCTTCAACTTAAAAATATTAGTTAGTGATGCRTCAGGCTTAATCTTTGTTTTTCAAGTGCTGTTATTAAATAAGGCAAAACTTAGGAACTTGCACGGCATGTATATTTGCTACAAACTCTGTTTGCTACAAACTCAATACAAAGTACACTGCATGCTTTAAGGAGGAAAGAAGGATATACATGGAAGAACAGTAGGCAAGAATGGTGAGCTTATTTTGCTTGTGTTTCACRCTGTGAAGAGTATTCAAAGCACTGACAAATGGAAATAATATTAAAAATAATAAAGTCTGCAGATATTTACCTGTGTAAAACACTTTTGTGTTGTTCCTTTTCTTTCTGTTTCTTGCCTGAGAAATAATAAAGTTCACAAGGCAAAAAAAAAAAAAAAAAAAATTAAAAATTGCTTTTGATTACTGTTTAGATGAAAAGGCAAGGACACTACTGAGGCTGGTATTTCATATAACTGTTGAAAATGGAATATTAAAGGTGTTGTGATGGGTAGATCAGTAAAACACTGGCAAGGCACTGGGAAGAACAACTGAGAAAAAAACTGCTGAAGCTTTCTGATTACTAAAGCTTTACTTCACAGACCTTCAGATTAAATTTTAGTCCCTGCTGTTCATTAATGATGAGCGAAAGAGAATTCAACATTAGGCTTATCCTTGCTTGGTATTTCATCATCCAGAMATAATCACTCACTTTACCTGAACTTTGTCTCATTTCCTGTTACACATGGCTGAATTTAAATTTGTGACTGCTTTTTGACTAAATATTGCAAAGTAACAAATTCTTCATTCATATTTGTTTGATGTAATATCATTTTAAAGTAAAATGTAGTCCAGAAGATGGCCTTTGCACAGTCTCTTGAGAGACCATCCAAGGCATGGAAATAGTTTAGGGAACTGTGATGGTACAGAATGCAAAAGGCTTGCAGGCATTGCATGGGATGATGACAAGAAAATCAATTCCAAAAGCAGATGATGCATTTCAGATGAAATTTTTTCAAGTAATAGTTGAATACTGGCAAAAGGTTGAAGGATTCCTAAACATAACCATATTACACACTTTACAGATCAAAAAATATTGTTTTAGTGGTTGCGAAGAATTCAACATTTGCATTAGGGAACATTTGCAACATTAGGGGAAACCTCGCTGTTTTAATACTTCAGTGATGCCAAAGATTTGCAAGCAATTAAACATGAAGGAAATACAGTACACTGATTATTTATATAACATTTTTATATTAGAAATATGTTTCTCAACATAGACATGAAAAGAAAATATCCATAGTTTCATTTAATCATTCTTTCAGGATCTTATTAGTGAAAAGTGCTATAGTTACAGTTAATTTCACGTTTTCTTAATACCATTTGTAAAATCTGTCAATTTGAAACAGCATTTAAACAAGCCATGCTCTATTTACTTTGCATACATATATAAAGGGAAAAGCAAATTACATCAGAAGTATAAATAGTAAAAAATTGTACTATTAATAATTTTAATGGATTACAAAAACAGTTTTATTAATGTATTTCATT
Source organism: Alauda arvensis (assembly GCA_902810485.1). Lineage (NCBI taxonomy): Eukaryota > Metazoa > Chordata > Aves > Passeriformes > Alaudidae > Alauda > Alauda arvensis. The sequence continues at coordinate 145,862 of CADDXX010000600.1, forward strand.
CTTTAGAACATGTGATATTGTCTCTAAGTTGGACTGAAGACAAAGCTTAAGACATATTGGAATATCAAGTAATTATTTGGTATCACTGGTAATCATGATCCAAATCCCTTTTAAAAACATATCAATTGTCTTGTTAAAATTAGCTATGATTTCTCTTATAATAACTCTGAGCAAAGTTTAGGACTTGTCTAGAATGATGGCTAACTTGTTCTAATAACCTCTTTTCTGTACAGTGATGGATTTATTGATAAGAAATATGATGTTCATGAGGAAAACAACTAAATGGAGAACTTAAGGACTGGCTTCTGTCATTGCACTACTGATGCCTGCCTCTTACTGAATATTAATAGTTCAGAATGTCAGTTACCCCACATGTCAGTTCTTCATTTATCAGTGTCTGATTCAAGACTTTATCTCCTTTTGGAAGTTTGTTCTGTGGGGCAGGTGAAGTCAACAGAAACTGTGCTTGAATTTTCAAAAAACACTCTAGTAATAATCACTTTAGAAATGACCAGATGAAAACTAACAAAGTAAAAAAGCTTTTTATGCCAAAGAGATTATGAGATTAGTGTAGATACTTTTGGCTTTAAGATCTCTTATTATTCTCCTCCATATTTAAAACATGGTAGCAAACTCCTGTAAACTGGGGTAGGGTTTTCAAAGAAAAGTTAATTTGAGAGAAATACTCTAAGGCAAATGTCAATAGAAAGCCTATATGTAAATAAGTAAATATTTCTTTGTTTGCAGGGAATTAAATAGGATGGCCAAGGACTACCCATTGAATCAATAAGAAAGGAAAATGGAAAATATAGATTGAGTTCTGATTTAATATCATTTATTTCTATAACTCCATGGCATGAGTTATAGAAATAAAGAAAATGCAACCCTGTAAATCAAAGAATCATAAAACATCCTGAGCCCACAAGCTTCTTAAAGACGAAATCCTGGAACTGCCAGGACAACCCCAATGAAAGTCCATAATGTACAGCATTCAACTTCAAAGGTAATTGATGTCTTAGCTTTTCACGTGAGAAAGAAAACGTGTCTTTTCAGTGTGAGAGATCCTAGTAGTGCACTGTTAGTAATTTGATAAACTGATGTTTCTTTACAAGTTCAGAAGATGACCTGTGAGTGTTCTTTCTTCTCTGCAGAGCGAATTGCAGTCCCAGGTCTGCTGCTCTTCTCTCTGTATCCCCACCAGCCAGCACAGAGCAGTAAGTTATCTACTGCAAGAATGTCCTAGTAGCATTTGAAAGAAGATATTTTAACATTTAGTATCATTATTGGTGGCCAGTGTTTCTCTGTCTCAGTCTAGTTAAGGACTGGCTCTTGCTTGGGTTAGTTTATTTAATCACAATTAAAGCCTTAAAACAAGACTATGTAATTCAAGAAAACCTTCCAGAGGAAACCAACTGAGACAGTGTAGTTAAACCACGTGCAGAAGATAATGCTCTAATTGAAACTGTATTACAGCTATATTATGTGGTTAATTAACTGTGACCCATCTGAATTTTTTCTAATCTACCTGGCAGTAACCAAATGCTGGCTTCTGGAATTCTTAGGCATTTTCATTAAAATATATACGGAATTTGAAATACAGATTTCTCTGTAACAAATGTGTTTATGTTTTATTTTTATGTTGTATATTCATATATGTTATATGTCAAAATACATGGTTTCAGTATTCCAAGGTAGTTCCATTTCTGTAATGTAAAAAACCTATTATCTATTCTAGGGAAAACAATTACCATTATTTACTATGACTATGACTGTACATTAACTTCACTTAATGAATGCTGTCTAGAAATATATGACAGCCTTGCTTTGCCTATTTAAAAGTTCTGCTAAAAGGCTGCAGATCCCAAACTCTCTCAACTGAACAGAAAAATAGCCAGAATTCATTCATCTGGCTCACTGTATGACTCTTTAACAAAATATTGTTTCAAACAATACCACAAGACAATAATTTAATTATTCAAAACAATAAAACTCCGTATAAAAATAACATTTTCTAAAACTTCAAGAAACCACAGTTTATTTTTAGTTCTGCCTGGTAAATTATGTTTTAGCCTTCAACAATTTTATTCATTTAACAGGAACTCAAACTACACAGTAGCCCTCAGCAGCCCTGTGTGAGTAGGACCAGATGACCTTCAGAGGTATCTTCTGACCTCAGCCATTCGTAGCTCTACAGTACAAATGAATGCATTTAAAAGTCATACAGTCAGTGTAGAAGCAGTCTCATGCTCTTCTTTTACCTTGATTTCCTTGATTTTAACTCTCGTTATTAGAATGGTTGTTAGATGATGCTGTTAGTTATTCTCTCTTCTGCAGCCCATTTTTACTTGCCTCTTTCTGGATTCTGTACTTGAAGTGAGAGAGCTCCTTTGGTTCTAGATGTTATTTTCCTCTGACAAAATGTTCTGTGGAGAAATGCTTTAGTAATTATCTTTTAAAATAATTAAAAAGAGTCACCTACCTGCCTCCTTTAATGAACAGATGTGTCTCTGAATACTTTGGATGTCCTTATGGGGGACAAAACAGAGTGGGGACAGAATGGGGGCACCATGACCAGTCTTCTGTCAAAACCCTTTGCAGAGGAGGGAACTCAGAGGTACCTTGTAGCAGATTAGGCACATAGCAGCTGTTCAACCAAAGAAGAAAGATTTCTTGCTGTTGAACCAGCAACTGTGGCAGGATCACAGATGCCCACCTGCCTCTCAAAAGGTTATCTCAGGTGTAATACTGATGTTACCCACCTCCAAGCTGTGACCACCCACCCTTGAGGATGATGTATGGCTAGATTCACTCAAGCTCCATCTAAACATAAAAATACTATAAAAATTAGTTTAAAAATGAGAGAAGTTAGAGAAGAATCCATAGCAACTCCTGGGATCATTTAACAGTCTGAACCTGTCTTCTATCCCATAGGGATGGCTGTGGGGTAAGAACTGCACTCTACGTGCTGATTGATTATCCCAAGCTAGTTTTTGTCAGAGCTTATTCATATATTTCTTTAAATATATTTTTGCAACCAGATACTATCACTGGCATTCTTAAAACCTTAACCTGTCATAATTTTCTATTATATTAATAAAGAGTATTACTCCATTAAGTGTTAATTGTGAGTCCTTCAAGGGTTTTAACAGTTGTGGGCAGCAGTAACACTCCACTTGCCTGTAGAGAYCCAGATGGGAACCTCTCTCATGCTGTTGGCATGGTTCCCTGAAACCTTCCTTTTGCTGACAGATCAATTTAAGGTGTGGAAACCCAGGAGAGGGGCTTCCTGTTTGCATGCAACCTGAAAAAGTCAGTTGAACCACCCTCCAATCCAACAAGACTGCTCAGAGAAGGGTCCCCATAAAAGCACAATGACTGGTTGGGCACAAGGGTCTCAGCTTTTCTGTGGCACTGACAGACTAATGAAACACAAATGATTTGAGAAAATCTCTACTTTCACATGGCAGAGGTGTTATAAATAAGGACAGAAAAGGATAATATCCATCTATTCCAACTGTCCTCAAGCGTAATAGCTGTGACTAGAAAAATTCTGGACTAAGGAAGAAACAGAAACAGAAAGAACAAAAAGAACCACAGCAAAATGCAGGTTTCAAAACTGAAACCACCTTCTGAACAATTAATACAAGAAAATTAGGGAAACAACAATTTATAAGAACTAGTTGTTACTTATGGGAAGGGGAGGAAATGTTTGGGGTTTTAAAAGGAATTCCACAAAGAACACACTCTTCTTCCTGAAATGCTACACTTAAAGTGGTTAGAAACTATTTTTTTATGAAAACACCAGATAAAAATATAAGCAATGGCTCCAAATACAAAGGGGCTCAACRCTGACAACAGAACCATGCACATATCAAACGAATCTACACAACACAGGAGATCCCTAACAATGAATGAGCTGGCTTGTCTAGTGTCATGTCCCTCTCAGTATCTCACRCTGAATACCTGAAGATTTTATCCTCAAAGTGGCATAATTTAACAATTCATCATCTGGAAAAGGTTTTCCCTAGCTTATAATGAATTCCTTTTTTGCCTAACTGTAATTGTAGCCATTGGCTTCAGAGACAGAGCACTTAAGATCTTATTAAACTCCAAAGCAAGAAAATCTTGCTAGCTGTATTGGCTTTAATATTATGAGGTAAATTATTTACCACGGGTAACTTAGAAAATGCCAGCATATATAACACAAGGAAGTATTTCTTACTATTCACTCCTCTATGTCATAGGCAAGAAAGTAACTTTAAAATTTTATTTCAAGTAAATGAATGCCAAACTAAAGAATTTTTGAGAGACTTTTTATATAATGAAAATAAAACAAAGGAAAGGAATTAACAAAATATATTTTTTCTCAATCATGAAGGTACCAGAAAATTTTTGTGAACATCTTAGTCAAACCTTAACAGTTGCTAAAGTAAATGTATTTGGTATTTATACTTAGACTASTCTTTTAGACAACTGATACTAAAATGCCCAATATGAACAGCAAATTCAGAAATACTTAACTGTGCACAATAGGAAATACAAAGCATAAAAATAATAGTTTCCTTCTGTTAAATGCTTGTTTTTCTACGAGATAGCTCCAAGTCCAGGAGCGGGCATGAAAAAACATCAAGAGGCAGAAAATTCTTGCTGTTTGGGAGTGGAGGACAGTCTTGTACAATGCAGAAATACTGAGCATTTTCCAAAGTACTCATTTTGCAAAGCATACAGGAGAATGTCTCTATGTTTTAAAAGTGTTACAGGAATGAGTGAAGACAAGGACAAGGCAGCTCACTGTAAGACTTGTGCACATCATGCATCTGGAAGCAGCAATGGTTTTGAAATTTGCATTTAAACAAGTTAGACAGTGCTATTCCTACTATAGAACAAGGGCTGTAGTATCCAGTTTAGAGCAGATCAGGTCATCATAGGCAAGACTGATCAAGTCATAAATGGAAAAGTCTTAAATAGTCCATTAAAAATTCAAGACTTAATCACAAATATCTGTCAGCACATACATTTTTCCACTCCATATTTTGAATAAACCAAATGGATATCAAGAAACAAAGAAAGTAAGATGACACACATAAGCCTTACCTAATTAAATTACTTGGCAATATTTTTAATACTGTTTTAAGGATTTTCTCAGCACAATACAAACATAAACCAAGCCTGAACTATGTCAAATTACTAAAATAAAAAACCTAAAAACCAAAACTCAGTTTAAAAAAACAGTCACAACAACCACAAAGAAAAAAGACGTCACATTCACCACTAAAAGAACTTCAAATTARAGAAAATATCTAAAATTCCTTTTATTTGATGCAAAATCTGCAAGACARTGCCCTTTCATTGATTCAATGCTGCACACATGTGATAAGAAATACTGACACTAATACTGACCTTATCTAGATGATTTTAGTGCAATTTTGTTAGAAAAATTAAAATTTTGAGATACTAATATGTTCTTCACTTTCCCAATATATTTTAAACTAAGACTTCCTTCCCTTCTTTTCCTCCTTTCMRCTAACTTTGACTGTTTAGCTRTTAGGTGRAAATCAGTCTGCTGGTTTTGTTTGTTAAAGCTCCCCAGGTTTCTGACCAGAGCATCCTTCTTGGTTGTGTTCCTCACAAATGTACAGTGAGGATAGTGTGCAACGTTGTCCATTCTTGTAAGAACCTCTCATTTCCCTGCTCTGTCTCCCTCTTAACTCCCAGCCATAAAGTTTTCCAGACACCTATGTATRTCCTAAGTGACTCCAGCTGAAATGTGGTCTTATAATTTGCAGAATTTTTTTTGTATATTTCAAATTTTTGTTTGGTGGAATTTTACCCAGAGTCATATACACCATTAGGCATATCAGTACCAAATTCAGATCAACCCATTAAAGWAAAATGTTTCTCATTGCAACTTAATCCCTGTGACTACATATAAAATAKTCAGTAATGTCTTTAATTTCTTCTTTTTACACTTGCTTCTCCATCTCTTAGCTACTTGCATGTATCCTTCTGCTCCTCACACTTGCAACATTCTCCCTCAGASCCCCTAAAYCCCCAATTCCTKTAAAAAATCCATTGCCTATCAAAARTACTGACCAATTGTACTCTCAAAATTTAATATGGGGTAGTACAACCTTGTAAAGCTATAATGAATATCTATTTCTTCTGATTAATATATTCTTAARTGAAGAGTTAAGAAAAAAATTTTTTTAGGAAAACGAATGTCATGCTTCAGAACTACACTCACTGTTCTAAAAAAGGAGCAAGATACTGCTGAATACCTGCCTCCTTTCACTTGTTCTCCTAACCTTCTTTCTATTTTACTTATCTACATGCTAAAATCAATTCAGAGAGCTGTGCCATACTGAAAATAATTTAAAATTTACTGCTTCAGTTTGTTGTATTTTTTCCCTATGCTTGGTTTTTTCTCATCATTCAAATTGAACTATTTAATGTGAGAATAWCACATTTTAAAAARTWATTTATTTRTTYTATTTATAAACCCTATTTATTTATCAGAATATGAGATACTTTCCTAAGTGGACTTGATAGATACTTGCATTGACAAAACTTCCAAATTTTAGGAAATTTCAAAACTTTCAAAACTTTCCAAATTTAGGAAATACTTCTAAGGGTAACAAAAGATATTTTATGTATTAAAATATCTTTTTGCAGCATCATGTGAAAATGGAAATTTGGTCAAAATATACAGAAATATTTCAAAAGCAAATCTGGTGTGACAACAAAGACAACTCTTTTTGTCTTCTTAAAGTGGAAGAGTACATGAGATTTGAYTGTGAAATTACACATCAAACCTATGCGTTTTGTTACTTCCCAATAAGCCACTGTATTTAGAGATTCCAATGTGCCTTATTAGATGTGAAGCAGAGTGGAATATGTAAATTGATGAATAGATTTGAGAACAAGATCTTTGCGTGTTGCCTGTAATCCTTCTGTCAAAATCAGTAGTGCAGACACAGTCTCAAATAGAGTGATGGAATAGCTGGTTCCCTGAGTGAAAACATAGGTTTCATTAAGTTGCTAATTCTATAGAAGCACACTTTAGATCCAAAAACAAAATACAGGTACAGATCTTTAAACATATTCAAAACTCATCTTGCCAGATCATTCTTTTAGTCTGTTGAAGTTCACACTCCATTGCAAATGGGTTTTGTCTTTGGGCAAGATCTTCCTATTCAGCTTTTCCACCATTTTCTGAGGAAAAKGAACAATTTCCTTGGGGTGTAAGTYAGTTGTGGGTTTGTTCAATRGTAAYTTTYTRTATTATGTAAACATACRTGTAATTGTRTTTCTTTGRAAAAGTTAATGGACAAATTCATTCCCAGTGAGTGRCATTTCTTTGCTTTCTATTTAAAAGATATGTAGAGCTCATTGAAAGCAGAGTCAAAAATAGTGTATACAGAAACCTGTGTTTATTGAAAAAAAATCAAAGTCAAGACAACTGCCACAATTAAAGACAATTCTTCACAAAACTTCTGTTTGAAAAAGGCCAGACAGARGAGACTTTTTTCAAACTTTCTTTACTATATTGTAAACGTCTGATGGGGGGAGAGTAAAAAAGTATTTTCTTTTAGTCTGTGATGTAGAAAGTTGTCTAATCACTGAGCTCTATCAGAGCCYGACATGTCACTTTCCTGATGAGTTGACTCAGAACAATCTATCACCAAAAGTATTATTTTGGTAGATATTTCTAAAAATTCTTTTAAAATATGATATAGAAGATGGCGTGTTAAGATCTGGACAAAAGAAATCAAGTACAAGCCTGTAGCACTTAGATAATTAAGAATATTTCCTAAAGGGTTATCTGTCAAGCATACCTGAACCTCCAGCTCCCAAGCAATCTTGAGTTTTCAGTGGTTCTATGTTTGTTTTTATGACATGTAGCATGTTGCCTATGGTTCTCAATGGGTCTAGTGCTTGCAAGATGCCTCTTAAAAATGTGATCAGTGATGAGCAGAATCATCTAAGGCAATTTTCTAAATGCACGTATAGCTTTCATGAGAGGAGTTGAGAGTCTTAGCCAAGCAGAGGTTCTGCTTGGTTTTAATTCCTGTTATCCTCTGAGCCTGGATAAGTCTTTTCCCTACCAAATGGCATTTTGAAGTGTTTTGGTGCTTTGCACTCTCTGAAACATTTACAAATGTTTCTCTCACTAGCTTCAACTCTCTCTGTGCACATCCAAAACACCAGCACTGCTGCCTCTGTCAACTTCAGTAGCAAGAACTACTGAAGTAARATCTCTACATTACCTTACTATTTTACAAGAGAGCATTAACCCATGAAACAAAGGAGAGTCTGTTGTGAAATTCTTCATTCTGTTGTCTTGGGCTTACTCAGATTCCCTTTTGTTGACACAGTTCATAAAGTGAAATTCATGATACACTAAGAAACACCATAATTGGATATTATGCTTTTTATCAAGATATATTTTTGCATTAATATATTATATTTATTTAGGCATTTAATCATTTAGAACTACTGAAAAAAAAGTATAAAATTGTTACTGATGAGATGGAACAAGAGAGTGAASTTTGAGTCCAGATTTTCAATAGGACTCTTTCTTCCCTAATAGCCTGAATATTAAATTTAAAATTATCTGAGCAATTAATTCCAATTATTCTCTATTAGAATTCAGTTTCTGAAAAAAATTTGAAAATGGAGTTTATGTCCTATTTTTCCTGTAATTTTGGTGTAAATAAAGGTAAGTACAACATGTAACAAAAGTGAAGAAGAGATACAAGGGGATTTATATTACAAAACCAAACTTTTTAGAAATGCTACATTACTATTTCCGTGTTCAGTGCCTATATCACTAAACACTCTGTAAAACTACAGTTTAGGAATCATGAACTCAAAGCATACGTTGTATGAGAATATGGGAATCAGGTTTTACCTCCCTGGCATGGATTTTCCAGTTCTTTTACCTTGCACCTACTYCAGAAATTGCAAATACACTTTATGAAAGTTTGCCACATCATCATATATTTCACTTTTCCCTGAAATAGGTAAAGCTACCACAAGTTAGTAATGTTTTTGGKTTTTTTTAGTTTCTGTTCATCTTTCTCTGAGATAACAGCCCATTGTCCTTCAGGAGAGTCCAGGCCTGATTCCTGACTAAGCTTTGAAGCAAAGATATTGCTGTGCAAGAACRTAACTCAGAGATGTTACCTATACCATGCTCCAATCTTTTGCTTGTGGTTTCCTGGGCAATGAAAGCCGTATTACTTGAAGTGCACTGTATGTCACAGATGTATGAAGTATCAAACATCATCTGTTAAAGCAAAAGAAACGTAAAGCCATGAGAAATAGCAGACTAAAAGAAAGGCTTTAAAATGTCTTACCTGACAAAAGAATGTTTCAGAGATAGGTAAAATAGTGAAATCACTTTTAGTTGTCCAGAAAAACAACWATTAATTTACTCTAATTTAAAAAAGCATTATAAAAAGACAAAGATTTTTCTCTTTCTTTCGAATTATCCTTATAAAGGAGCTAGATAGGTTTTCAGGCCTCTTTCTTTTCCTCAGAAAAAATACAGCTAGGCTTTTCTTTCTTTAAAGAAAACAATCAATTGCAATGTTTTAAAACACTCATGCTGTTGCTAGTAGCAGCAAATGAAGAAATGGTAGGTGTAATAGTCATCATTAATTAGAAATAAAACAAAATGAGACCTCTAATGAGAAAAATAAGAAATAGTTGAATCAAGGACTGAATGAGAGAAAAGGCAAAAATCCACAAATACTAAAACATTTTTACATTTTTTTATAAATACCTATCATAATTTTTAGACAGTAAAACCTGATATGGAATGCTATTCATTTATACTTTGAGCTCCTCAACATAAAAGTTACTGTTGTGGTATATACCATTAAAAAATTAAAAGGACAGCTAGAAAAAGGGAAGGTACAATCATACACTAGATGAAATATTAGGCATACAGGAAACTAAGAGTAATGGTTAGAGAGGATACAATTATACTTTGTTTTGCAAGTTTCTATTTCTGTTTTCTGARGCATGTTTGCAGGCAAGAACTCAAAGAACGTCTAAGCCTTTCCTTCTTCCTCTTATTCAGTCAACCATGTGGCATGTGCTGTTCTGATGAAATATTTGCACTAAACAGAATGTAAGTACAAAGCATGCAGTGATGAATAGCACTGTCTTTCTTGCAATTTCTTTTTTTCAGATCAGGAAATTCTAAACACACTTCCCCCTAYGCTATCAAATCACAGAATAACTGGATTAATTTGGAGTTGCAGCAATATCAGAGCAGTCACTAATTTTGCACAGAAAATAAATAAATAAATCCCACAAAGGCTTGACACTTTTCCAGCTCCTGAAATAATGTATTATTAAAAACAAATTATGGTGTGTCAAGCTGCATAGTATTATGATGTGATGTGGATGTGAAGCAGACATAAATCCTAGACTTTGGGAAATAAATTTATGATGTGCTGTATAGTTTCATGTCATGAAATGAAGTTACAAAATTATTTTAGAGTGTATTACTGGAARCAGCTTTATTTCCCCCCAGTATCATTTGAGTTCTCAGCTGAGCAAAACTTATTCAGGAAAGGATTCTGATTCAGAATGAGAAAAAATCAGAAATATTTTTTCCCTGTCCTTATCTCCCAAAGTTGGTTGGTGGTGGTTTTTTTTGGTTTTGTTGGGGGTTTTTTTTTGTTTGTTTGTCTTGTTTTGTTTTAGTTTGTTTTTGTTTTTTTTTCTTTATCTAGACTTACCAGAATTTTGAACTTCACAGGTTTGGCTGAACTTGGCAACAAATCTGACACCAGCTGACTACCTTTCATCAGCTTCAATTGTACTGAATTTGAATCAGTCATGAATATGACAGAAAAAAAATATTTAAACTGTAGAGGGAGATATTCTGGCACATTCTTCTGCATTGCAGCTGCTTCCTTACCTAGCATTTGCCCATACTACAACAGTGTCAGGAAATCTTTTCAGCCCTGAACAAGGGTTCCCCACTTGAAGACCATTCTGAGGGATAACTCCAGACAGACTAGTTAGCTAGCRCCAACACTGCAGTGTGYSCCTCACTCATATCCYTTTCTTTTCTCCGACAATTATTTGGGTATTGGATCATTTTCAAGGTAGAGAATTCAGCAGAGCTTTGGCTAAATGTGTCCCTAACTTAGGATACATATAATAGACATGTAGGATGTGGGGCTATTATTGTTAAAGTGGTTAAGGCTTATGCTCACCAGAAGGCCCTGTGGGAAGGCAGAGCTGCAGGCTGGATGGTTGAGGTCAGGATGAGAGATAGTTAAGACTCGTGGAGAGCAGCACTGCAGCTGATCAAACCAATGGGTCCCCTTCTTCTGTTAAGTTTTGGTTATGTCTTGTTGAGATTAAAGGTATAAAAGGGAGGTGACTTCTATAATAAAGTGATCTCTTTCAGATGCATAAGGGGATCCATGTCTGTTTGTTCTCCATTGCTACATAGACATTCATGTTTAAAAGTCTCCCTTAATGACACAGATTTCAGGTTAATGCCTTTGTGTAATCTGCTATTATACTAAAACTGCTTGCTCTTTAGASAAGGARTTGTCTTTTCTATCATATTTGAATGTTTTGGCTAGAATATCTGCCTCCTGTTSAGACAAAAGTGCCATGCAAARTGGTTTGTGATTTTGGAAGTGATCGGTACAGAATCCTTAGGTGATAGCTGAGGACAAGTCAGATGAAGCACTCAGTTAAACTTCTCAAAAATACTATCCTGCGTTTAGCCTTGTTATAACAGARCTGTTTCCCATGTTTCTACATGGAGAGTGTCAACAAAAAATATCTCTATAAAATTCTCAGGATAGATATGATTACCACTCAGAAAATATGATTTCAAACAGTGGACATCAACAAATTACTTTGAGCTAACAAAGTTTCATCTCCAATTTAAATGCTTCCTTACTTCCATACCACATCTTTCTAGTGGTATGGAATCATGGGCTTATCCTACTGCATTTAAGACATAGCATATATAGCATACAGGGCATGTTTTAAATATTATTATTGGCTAGCTGACAACTTTGCAAGAACTCCTTTATAGACCTCTTAAATCACAACATACACATATCCTGATTTTGGCCAAGGACAGTGCTAATTTTCCGCAGTAGCCACAGGGGAGCACAGCCTGGAGCTGCATGGGCAAAGCCAAGATCCCCATCAGTGACAGGGGAGCCTCAGGCAGAGTTTGTATGGAGCATGCTATTGTCATGTACCTACTTATTGGCACTGATGTCACTGAAAGAAGGAGTAGGAACAATGCTCCATGTGACAGTCCACCTCTAGCCACAGGGGTAGTTAACACCTGAGGCTGTACTAATTGAGCTAGCCCTGCTCAACCAAAACCTCCTTGTCCTGTAGAAGGGGACAAAGTCCCACAGTGCATATGAGAAATAGTCCTGCCTCAAGCAAAGGGATGCCCATCTGTAGGATTGTTTTGGTTCAAAGTGCTGGTAATGCAGAGGGACCAGGAAACTCAATGGGCCCCTCAAGGGAATTTGATTTTAGGGTGAGAATGGTCTGTAATGTTGAATTGTATAATATGGGTTGCTGAATGACACCAGAACTACCATGGACAGTGAATATGGACGGCTCCAGATGCACCAGTTGTGAGCTGGTGATGCAGACTGCAACCATCTGACAGCTCACCAACTCTCCTGCCCTGGAAGACATCCAAGATAGAACCAACAGACATGGACTAAATGAACTCAATAGACAACTTGGAGGAACTGACTATGAACATGGTACATCTGCTTGTGTATATATGTATATGACTGGAAGGTGTAGCATCTGGAAGTGATGTTGATGGCATAGAATAAAGAGTGGATAATGTCCTGGTTTCAGACAAACACAGTTAATTTTCCACAGTAGCTGGGAGGGACTGGAGCCTGGAGATGCTTGAGTATGGCTCATTATATTTCAATACCATTTTATATCATTGCCAGAGCAGGAGAAGGGGACTCCCTCTCATTCTGAGAAGAGAATCCCTTTTTGAGATGGGAGAAAGTGTCATGTGATGGGACAGTCATATTTTATCATGRCTTTTCTGTGCAAACCATTTCTTTGTCTTACACCTTTTGTTAGTAATATTGTTGCTGTTACTGTTGGTTTTCTTATCTCATTGCTGTTTCCAGTAACTTGTTCTTATCTGAGCCTGTGGCCTTTGCCTTTGGTGTCTCCAATTCCACCCCTCCAGCCACCTACAGCAGGAAGAGGAGGGTGAGGACAGGCATGTGAGTGCCATGGGGTTTTGCAGTGTCAGTGAGGGGGGCACTAATTTAGGGAGTACAATTCCTAAACCATGACAACTTAGCTGTATATGTAACCTCTTATTTGCATTCATATTCAGTAGTCTGACCTTTGAATTTAAATATGTATTCATATTTTGAAATAGCCTGATTTCAGAATAGCATGAAATCCATGAAAATACTAAGGATGAGTGCACCCTCATGCTTTAATTAACATTAGGTTAACCTGCAAAGTACTGAAATGTCAATTTCCACTGACTACATGAGAGATAAGCTAGACCCTTAGGCAGAAAATATGTGCTGTCCAATAGACTATAAATTAAATAAAAAGGTCAGTTGTATCATTCTGAAGGGATCCAAGTGCACATCAATAGTGGCATGTTTACTGGCTGCTGACGTGAGCAATTGGGGTAAGTGTAAGCCCCTAGTCAAGCAGCAAGGGACTTCAGAGTATATATTAGCAGAAATATTCAGCAAGAGACAAGACTAATAAAGAAGAGCTTATCTCCATTCCACCATTTGCATCAGAAATAACGATGTGTCGCGCAATCTATTTTCTAAGGATATCAGTAAAAAAATAATAAATTGTTTCTAAAATGCAGTATTAATTTAACATGGAAAGAGCTCCTAGCATGTTTATAATATAATACATGAGTRCCATAACAACAGTATTGAAAAAGACCTAATTGGTGCAAGTATTAGCACACGACAGTGCACTCTGTTGGTGCCATGCCATGAGGACTGCCGGTGAAGTMATTTCCTTCAGTGAACTGTAAAATAAAGCCCTCTGTCTGAGYTACTGTCTCATGTGAATGAAATTGACAGCATAATTCTGGAGTCTGTTATAGCCTCTGGTTGGTCAATTTAAAAAAATAATAAAAAGAAAATTAAATATAAGCTAGAGGCAGGCTGTCAAGCAATCTACTGCTGGGCAAGTGGACTATTTAGACTTCCTCTTGGAAATAATGCTGTAATAGGGGTTTTTTTAAGTCTTCAACACATTGCACTTTTAAGTTCTAATAAAAAGAACAGAAAAACRTATTTTATTTCTTTAGAAATTCTCTGTAAGCAAGGCTAAAAATTACTAGTTTTTTCCTGTGCTGTCTTCCACAAAAATAAAATACATTTAAAGTAGTTGCRCACTGGGAGAGACAAACCATTATTACTAGTGACCCTATCATAGAGGAAAAAAAGTCTGCACACCAAAGAGGCACATGATATTTTCCAAAAATTATTAATGAAGGTGAGTCCATGTAATCTGTTTGTAAAAGGGACAGATATTTGTTGCCTTCTTCAAAACGGTTCAGARTTTGTCATTAGCTTTTGGGTCATAGATCACACTCGGAGTGCCTAAGCTTAAAGACACACTTCATTGAACTCCATCTAGCAAGCTTCATGCTTATGAAGGCGTTCCTCTTGATTGCTTTTCGTCTGGGCTGCAGAGTGATTTGTTTGGAGGGTGGCATTGATTAAGTGCAAGAGAACCATGGTTTACTGTGACAGCTGCTAGRCCTCTGTCAACAAATCAATGGGGCTTTTTCACTTTTTTTTTTGCTGTGCCTTTTTGTTTTTTTTTCCCCTGGTATTCTTACCTCTTCTGTTAGTATCCTGCTGTTACTGGAGATTAAAAACATTTTTATAGCTGTCTTAYGGTTTAACATTTTCTGATTTGTCAATCACATAAAAGTTTATTGRATGGCAAAAAGGGCGTCTGCTCTTGGGTTCTCCAGGATATAGAGAATACATAGGAGCAAAGGGTATACTACACCACAGTATATGTTCTAAAGAAAAGTTGTTTCATACATAGGCTAATGCATGAATATCAATGGTGTACATGGAAATAGTACAGAATTGTGCTATTGTACTAAATGGTGATGGTTKTGAGCTGTGAAACTTGGCTTTGATGAAATTATGTGCAGGAAAATTTTCCACTGTTTTTTTCTAAAACACTTAAAAAACAGCAGTCTGTATTTCTGGTCACAAACTGTAGGTTTTGAAATTAATTTACAATAATAATAATAATAATAATAATAATAATAATAATAATAATAATAATAATAATAATAATAATAATAATAATAAAGTTACAAATAGCCTAACTTTATTTTATTCAAATCACTTCAAAGATTTATATTTTATTATTTGTATTCTATATTTTGTATTTTTATTTCACATCAAACATCTTATCAGAAATTTTCTACAACCATGTATTTTTATAAGTTTTTCCAATCTTTTTTTTCTGAATTTGTTTTARGAAGAGAGGAAATTTTTCATTTGGGATTCTTAAAATTTTAGTCAAATTTAATTTCAAAAACTAATTAAGGAAGCTATTTATAGAAAAGCATTTAAAAGTTTTTTCTTATATGGCAGATATACAGTAGTTATTCACTTGCTGTCTAAGGTCATTTTGTATAAGGCCTTGAGCAACCTGATCTATGATTCATTCATTTTATGTGCTTAATTTAGTGTCATTAATTGGTTGTTCCATGGTTAAACGCATAGATTTTTGTTTAATTAAAATTTAAAAATTTAGAACGCTGAAATGAAATGTAGAAGAGATTAATCATTAGACTCTTTTTTTCAAATACCTAGTAGGAAAATGCTGTCTAGTAAAAAGAAAAGCACCTTTTTGATTCAAAGAAATCTTAACATTAAAAATGCATCCAGAAAAAAAAGTACAGTGCAAAGGAAAAAATGTATTGTCAAGTTGAAGTTACACTGTCAATAATAGAGATAAAAGAACAGCAGCAGATAATTTTAGGGAGTGCTACAAAAATCATAAAACATCATTGTATTGACTWTTCCCTTTTAAAATATGAATGCATGGACATAAAATCCTGATGACTTCAGTAGTTTRGATGAGTCATCTAAAAGTATAAGTTTTCTAGAGGAGCTTACACAAGCAAAATACTTTCACATGTAGATGGTATAAGAACCATCCTTGRAATCCCTCATCTTCCAGTTGCAAAAGATAAATTGAAGTGAACAAAAAAAATACTGTTGCATTAAAAAAACTCCATTATACTCATAAAATTTTCAAATATATTTTATATATGTGTATAAAATTTCCACTTAGTGAAAACACTGAGAATCTGAAATAGCAGGATTTTGTTACACAGAGAAGTGCTCAGAGAGTGCTTGTGGATAAAGAGGGCTGCAACTCTTTTCTTTGCAWAAGATGCCTCAAGTGGCAAAACACACATTTTGGAAATACAACAGAAAAGACAGCAAAACAAGTGGAATTTTACAATCAACTTTTGTACAATTTCCACGGAAATTTCTGGCAGGACCCAAACCTTCTAATTTGTATGCATTACAGAAAAGCAGAATACAGAATTCAGAATACAACTTCCCTGGGTCCTGCCTATTATCTTTTACATACTAGCAA
>CADDXX010000600.1:173670-200763 GCA_902810485.1 Alauda arvensis
AWATWTTTTTGATTGGGAATTCCAGAATTTTGATTTTTAATTTGGAAATTGAGAATAAATTTATCCTAAACTCATCAACTACTGCATCTAAATAGAAATGTCTTCAAAAGACACATTGCTCTTATTTATAACATAATTTACTTTTYCAGTCAATCCTTTTACAGCAAATGGAAGCTCACTTTTACCAGAAGCAGCAATCTAAAGAATTTCTGTGTAAATAATATCCAGAGCACAAGTAATGTTCTTCCACAAATTATTCCCAACAATTTATTTTTACAACAACAACAACAACAACAACAACAACAATAATAATAATAATAATAAACAACCAACCAACCAAACCCCCACCTATCAGAATTCTATGAAATTCTCTTTGTAAAGATCACTTATGTCTTGGTCTATTCCTCCCTAATGGGTACTATTTCCTCCCTAATTAATGAGTAAATTCAAGCAGAGTCCTCCAGGAATTTGTGTCTGCCTGAAAAATAATAATTTTAATTTTATCTAGGTATTCAGATATATGTTGAGCCCTTTTGCTGTATAATGGACAAGAGATGAAGGCTCTTCCATTTATTTAGATATCCACTAATATTGTATGAGCAACAGAATGCTAGAATGCTTTTTTCCTCCCCCGCCCTTTTTTATCTTTAACTTTTCACAGATCATCAGACTGGTTCAATATGACAATAACAGTTGGAAAAAGTCTTCCCTTTTAAAAGGAATTCAGCAAGGAATTCTCCCCTCCTCCTTTTGCTGTATATCCTGCCCTCTCCTTGTACACTCACTGACACAGTGACGCTACAAGAACTATCTGACATCCTTCCAGGAGGACAGTGCAATTCAGCCACCACACCAGAAAAAAAAAAAAATGGACTCCTGAGCCCAATGACAAGTGGATGCTGCTTTCAGAGGGGCAGAGACATTCCTGATGCAGAGTCATTTTCTTTGTCATGGGCAGGAACGTACCTGGACAGGTTTGTTTTTGGTTTTTTGGTTTGGCTTTTTTTGATGACTGGAATTTGCTGCAGATTTTGCCACTTTCAATATAAAAAAATTCTTCTGATGTAGTATTGTTACTGAGTCCAAAACATAACATGTTTAGAAACACAATTTCCATTGGAACTGTTCCACTGACTGCTGGGTGTTCTTAGCTGTGTTGTCTAACATTCCCTGTGGGTTTAGAACATTCCGCTACATCAGTAGCCCTCCTAATGTATTTTCAAGCTTGTCTTTGTGACTGCACAGGCTGGATCCTCACATAATTGCATGATTCCCAAAGGAAAGACAGCAGAAATAAATCTATATTGTGCATACACAATTTAGTCCTAACTACTACAGAAACTCATCATAAAGAGTTATGACAAAATGACTGATTTGTAATCTTTATTCCATAAAGATGGTATAATTTCTGTGTTTCAAAATATGCCMCATATTTGATAGCTGAGAAAGAATTAACCAGCTTTTGGTGAGGAGCTCTCTCTTTTTTGCTGTTCACATAATTCCTCTAGGGACAAAGAGCCAAAATTACCACTCTGCTCAAAAGGGTTCTGGCTGGGTTGGGCAAGAAATTCTCATGCAAGGAAAAAATGCCAAAATCATGAAATGTATGRAAATGTGTGTACCAGAAAACCAGCACCAGCACGGTAACAATAAAACCAAGTTCTAATTGTGAACTGTTTGGAGAAGAGATAGGTCCTACAGAGCAATGATACTTGTTTTATAAAAATGTAGACTTTATTACTTTGGATGTGTATTTAGCATTTTTAAATAGTTCTAGTCTCTTCTAGAGGAGAATTTGGCATCGGTACTTCCCTTTACAAAGTGGTGAGAGAATACTTACAATAATTGAAACTATCCCTCCCACTTYACAAAAGTGAAGCTGCGGCCTCAAGGCTTGCTTTTAATCACAACCAAACTGCATTCAGGAGCAGCTTCACAGGGAAATACTTTTAGGAGTCAGAAACTATATCTGCATTTTCAGAAAGACATGGTCACTTTAGAGGCTGCAGTGTCACTTAGGGAAGTTCTTTAATATCCTTTTCTGTAATATCCACAGGGCTGCAACTGTACTCAAAGCCCCAAAGGGAAGAAAGGGCAGATTCAGCTCCAGAGATGTTCCTTAGTTCCCTCTGGCTCCAGATAAGCTTTGTTTGCCTCACCAAGTAGAGCTGKTGCCTTCGAGCAATAAAAATCCCAATTCAGCTCCCATACTACAACATACAAAACACAGTCACACAAAGACCAAGCACTGTATGGGAGAACTTTGCTAATTAGAGAAATCTGCTTGGTTTCCAAATGACAGACACAATAAAAGTCAGAGAAAGGAGTCTGGGCCCTGTAGGAGTGAAGAAACTTACTTTGATTTAAAAGGAAGCATCTGAACTTAGGATAGACATATATTTTTATCTTGAAAATCTTAGAATATTTTTGAAGATCATCCCTGGACTGAGGAAGTATAAATCTGTCTCAATTTTAAACTTCAGTAAATTCAGTATATTAAATCAAAAGACTAATAATTTGTCTTGGGGTCCACTAGGATGAAGAATTTTTTTTGCACAGCCTGCAAAGGCATTTTAAGTAACAAGTTTARAAAAGGTTTTCTTTGCCCTCCTCTTACAATTAAAATCATTAGAATCCAGACAAAACACGGTAACATAGTAATTAAGGTTTTGCAGATTGAAATAGTTACCATTCTTTCAACAGATTAATTCTGACTTTTTCCATTATTTTTCTAGCTTTTTTATTTTTGTGGAAATTCACCCAGGGTGTGTAGAAGGCTGAGGCACTTAAGGATTTTTTTTGTGTTGCTCTTTACCAGAAAGTGTTCCAGCCACACAGCTCAAGTTGCAGATAGCAAGTTACAAGTAGCAAAAAGTAGAACTACCTGCTATGGGAGAAAATCAGGTCCAAGACCATCTAAGGAGCCTGAAAGTGCCAAAGTCCATGGGACCAGATAAGATACATCTTCAGGTCCAGAAGGAATGGGCTGAGAAAATGACTAAGCTACTACCCATCGTACTTAAGTTGTGGCRGTTCAATGAAATTCCCACTTTAAAAAAATGTTTAAAAAAAGAAGAGGAGAAAGGGGAATTGGGGAACTGTAATGYTCATTTTCAAAACAGACAATAAGGAAAATCTGTAGAACAACAGGCTGTTCATTCCCACCTTCCTGCCTGGAAAGATCATGGAGAGGATTCTCTTGGGGAACTAAGACACTTTGAAAATCAGAAGGTGATGGCGGCCAGCCAAGGTGGCTTCCCTGAGTGCAAATCCTGCCTGACTAATTTGGTGACCATCTCTGACAGGGTTGCAGTAATGGATGAGGGAAGAACAAGTGCACCTGAACTTGTGTAAAACATTTGACAATGTCCCTGCATGACATCCAGGTGCAAGGTGCTGTATCAGGGCCAGGGCAAGCTGTGGTGTCAAAGTAGGCTGGCTGGACAATGTATTGGGGGACTGCCCTGGGGGAAAGGACTTGGGTGTTTGGTGGATAAAAACCTTGACATGAGCCAGCAATGTGCACTTGCAGCCCAGAAAGCCCTCGGCTGCACCCAAAGCAGTGAAGCCTACACAGAGGGGATTCTGTCCCTCTGATTCACTTGCTGAGACCCCACCTTCAGTGCTGCACCCAGCCCTGGGGTCCCAGCACAGGAAGGACATGGACCTGTTGGAGACAGTCCAGAGGAGGCCTATAAAAAGATCAAAGGGCTGGAACAATTCTCCTTTGAGGACAAAATTATAGAGCTGGGGTCTATCATTTTGTCTAAAGGTCTAAAGCTGCAGTCAGGGGAAGAGAAGGCTCAGGGGAGATCATATCACAGCCTTCCAGTACCTAAAGGGGTAGGAAAGTTGGAAAAGGACCTTTGACAAGGCCATGTCATGATAGAACAAGGGGTAATGATCTTAAATTGAAACAGGGTAGATTTAGGTTAGATGTTTGGAAGAAATTCTATGAAGGTGTATGGATCCTAGAATGGGTGTCTCAGGGAAGTTGCAGATGCCCCTGAAGATGTTTAAGACCAGGCTGGATGGAGCTCTGATAAAACTGGGTTTGCGGAAGGTGTCCTGCCTGTGGAAATAAATTATTTTGAGGTCACTCCAGGGCAAATCATTCAGTGAATATATGATTGTATGAAAGATAAGCACCAGAAATCTACAGCTGAGGCTGCCTCGCTGGAAAGGTAACATGACTCAAAAAAGAAACTTTGTAGGGAGGAGAAGCTTTCAGTGCACTCCTCTTAAACACAGGTCTTGAGAAGGTTTTGTGGTTTTATTTCTGTAAGCTGGGACTGAGGAAAGTATTTGACTGAATGATGCTCAGTGAAAAGCAAAAACTGAAAAAGAGCTCTGTTGTATTTCTTGTTCTTGACCTCTTCGGTCTTACAGATTTGTCAAATATTTTCCCCAGTATCTTTTGCAAAAAKGTGGCACACTATGTATGAACACAGCTTCCAGTAACTTTATAATATCTACCACTGATTTCATTGATGTACAGCACTATCATCACTCACAAATGKGTTTCGTTAACCCTGCTCCTTGTGAGGGAAGAATCAAGACAGGAAAATGGAAGTGAAGGAGAGGATGGAGAGGAGGAGAGTTAAATAATAAGAAAAAAATGTATATCTRTGTGCCTAGGGGAGCTCCAGGATGTGTTTTCAAATCAACAATTAATATTTAAAGAAGTAAAGCYCAGGTCAGCAGAAAATGCAGTTTGGAAGTAACTGTAAAGACAATTTTATTGATGCTTTCATTTGTTGACTGTTTTTTTATGGACCTTTATGGCAGGATACCTTTACTTACCCACRGAGGCGCATAATTTCAAAAACCCTAAAAAAAATAAAATTTCAAAAGCCAATAAATATTTTATCAGTATTCATTAAGGTCTAAACAATAGTAATGAGACCCATCCAAATCCATGAAACTTGGAACTGCTGCTGWGAGAAAGAAAA
Organism: Alauda arvensis; assembly: GCA_902810485.1. NCBI lineage: Eukaryota > Metazoa > Chordata > Aves > Passeriformes > Alaudidae > Alauda > Alauda arvensis. Next base: position 178,623 of record CADDXX010000600.1, read on the forward strand.
ATGCCGAAGGGGCTTTGTCAGAGCAACAGAACCATTTATTGTTATTGCAAGCATGTTCAGGAGGAGGAGAAGGTRCCGTTGTCACAAACAACAGGAGTACATTGCATCCATCTCATTCCCTTCTATTTAGAAGGGTTAAGGAGGCAAAAATACAGAGATTTTCACCTACTTTCCCAATCTACAGTCTATCATATTATGAGAAACTGCACCTGGTCCCTCATGCTGTACTCTGAGATGTAGCAACATCATCAATGCTATCCAGTACAATCCAGCCAGCAGAAAGATATAAAACATCTGGGACCACTAGAAATTAATGAAGTTTAGAGAAAATCACCATTAAAGAAATCTTCATTGTTAGAACAAAACAAAACAAAACAAAAMAAAAAAAAAAAAGAGAAGTGCAATGTGCTTTAGAAACATGTATGTGTTGCCAATGTTAGAGAGAAGTGGAAATGGCAACAAACTGATTTCTCCATCATGTGGGGAAAGCCCAGTGCAAAGCTGCTTTTCATCATCCATGTAACTAAGGCCAGAATATGTGAACAAGGTCATAGACCACTCCTATATCTATCTACTCCTGAAAAATTAATGTAATATCAAAACCAAACCAAACAAATAAAGAAAAAAAATAACAAAAACCCCAGACAATAAAAATCCCCAACAAACAACAAACAAAACCCACAAAAACAAACAAACAAAACAAAAAAACCCAATAAATTTTCAAGGCRTAGTTTATTGATTATTAAATAACAAAACCTAGCTTCAATGCCAACGTGAATTAGACATTCTGCTAAATCTTAGCAACTGCTAATAGAAAATGAGATGGTATCTTCCCTGCCAAGTCCATTTGCTTCRTATTCCTTCACAAACCCCAGTGGTCTTCTGGAGCTCAGTAGGACTTGGTCACACAAGTGTACATGCRTTGAAGAAAATCACATATTAAAGTGGCACGTCCTCCTGAATCTGGCTCTTCTGCAGGGTGTTACATGCTTTTTTCAACCCATCCAACCTCTTGTTGACCATTCTGAAGTACCTACAGCACCTAAATTTTATTCACTCCAYTGAGTACCTGCTATGACACAGGCCCTAAGGCTTTACACACAGCTGCTCACCCCTACAACTCCCATTCATACCTGCAGCAGGTTGGTCCTACCAGCAGCCAGTTGCTTGCTGACACTTTGACCTCAACAGGCAGGAGTGAGAAACCATGCCGATCAAAACAAAGATAAATTTCTTACCAGGTCACAAATGACTTGGCTTGGGGAAGTTAATTTATTGCCAATAAATGCACATATATTTAATTATTTATTTTTGGATACTGTTAAGAAGAAACAGAGCAAAACCAGAACAAATAGAGCCACTAATAAGCAAAGCCACCACACAAACAAACCAACAGCCCCAAATATTAATATACTTAGGAAAAACACTTCTCCACTTCACCAGATTCAGTTCCACTCCTTCACTCCCTGTGTCTCCCCTATCTCCCAAAGCTCCTTGCTTGTGATGCAGGTTACACTTGGTCCTTTAAGCAGGGAAGCAAGGGTGGTAGCAGCTGCCTGCCATGGTCAGTACACAGCAGTTTCTCTCTGCTACTCCTTCTTTATCACACATTTCTTCTGGTCCAACACAGCTCCTTGACAGGCTGCRGGGCTTTTTTGTCTGCCATGACATCTTATCTTCCTCCTCTGGCTTAAATCTACTCTCTGCACTTTCTCACCTCTTTTTCTTTGGTTTTCAATGACAGATATTTTTTACTCTTTAAAAAATCTGTTTCAACTGAGGTGCCATCAGTTTCACTGCTATACTTGTCTGTGTGCTACAGTGAGTCTGCTGTGGAACCAGCAAATTCCATGTCCAGCACAAGACAGCTGTTAGCTTCTTCCAGTGGAGACTCCCACTATGTCCAAAACCTGCTCATCTACACCAAAAAAATATTAACATCTTCCAATCATATTCATCCTTTGGAAAGTGGGCTCTGCCCCAATCTCTTCTGTTGATGTGTGGGTATAAGAAATGGTACCACAGCTGACAGAATGCTTAAAAGAAATATTTATATGTATCTATATATCTCAGAAATATTTGAGGTTTTGATTTATAGGCTGKTTTTTTTTCACTTGTGAAGTTTTAGTAATCTCCTATGATAATTTAAAATGAGACATTTATTGCGGGATGATTTTTTTTTTTTTTGCAGATGAAATGTTGATTTTGTGAACTACTAATCCTGAATGTAAATTGGCACATTACTCAAAATAAGGTTTGTTTGACAATGTGACTGTTTATCCTTTCTTTTGATAACATAAAGCATAAGTTGAAAGAGATGATTGCTATCGATTGTTTGTTAGTACATTAGAAGGCTAGAACTCCAAAGTAAATATTTCTTTCCAGCCTTTCAGTCTCTACAGATTCAGTACCATTTTCTCTGCCTTATATTTAATTTATCTGAGAATGTTAATTTGTTCCATTGTTCATGTTGACTTATTTCACTGAGTAAGATGAAATCAAGTTATTGCATGCTGAGTAGACATCCAGGAGCGCCAGCATGTGCTATTGTAACTACAGCATGAGAAGATGGCAACTTCCTGTTCTGGTTTATGTCTACTGAGCTCTTGCACAGTGATGAATAAGGGATCAAAGTCTGATACATCATTTCATATTGTAGGCTTCTCTTAAAGGCTGCATATTTTCTAACTACTAAACTTCTAAAATTAGCTTGAGTTTTTCACTTGCACTTGAACACAAACTACTTTTTTCCACTGTTCAAAAATTCTGTGGCTATCAATCATACAGGAATGTATAAGTCTGGATAGATGGAAAAACAACAAACCAGATTAACTAACTCCAGTTAGTTCAGTCTGCTCATTCAGCACCTCAGTCACTGAGGACACATTACCCTGATGCACTGTTCGTGCAGCAGTTCCTAATTTGTTACAGAGACTGCTACAAAACTGCTGCTTTCATTTCGAATCTTTGATTAGAATGTATTTTAAAACTTTCTTCTATCATCAGATTAATTCTTGAGACAGTCATTTGCATCAAGTACCTTATTCCATTTCCAGGCTGCCAAATGATCCAGTTCCAAGTTCTTGAAAAGAAATTTGAATTTTATGTTACATAAGTGGTAATACCTCTGTGTCCTGACAGTTACTTTACCTACAACATCTCCATCCAAAAAAAAAAATCCCCCACTTTCCTCAGGCTGCCTTTGCTTTGTTCTACTAATAAATAAAGATAGAAGAAAATGTTCATCATCCCTCTTTAGAAGTTTATTATATTCATGGCACTGGGTGCAGGGTTCAGTTTCGTGATGAAAGCCAGGCACTCTGTGTTGTCTCTGATAGTGTGCATCAAAGCCAACAGTTTGACTGGCACGTTATCTGCCTCCCACGTTCTGAGATTACTGGTATTTTCCTTCAGGACATTTATGTTTAAAAAGCTCAGCAAAGCAAGATCAGATAAGAAGGCACACAAAGATTAACTCTGAAGTTCTCATTAAAACCAAATATTGTAATCATAGAAATGAGAAAATTTTTTCTCTTCCTTACACATTTAGCTGTGCTTATCTACAATATTACTATAAAGACATGTTGTATCTAGAAAAAAATAGTTTGAAAACAATTCTCCTGACAGATCTAGGTTGCAATACAAATAATGTGGGTATCATATCTGTCATAAGTCACCATTTCTTCACTGGTACCTGGATTTTCAGCATTAATTTGAAACAAATTTCTGGGGGGAAGCATGGTGATAAGAAGCACTCATTTTCAGCTATACAGTGAAATGTTGTCTTTAGTGGTGTTGTAAGTCTCCTGACCTTGCATTGCTTTTTCTGCCATTTAGGCAGAGTTTTTCACTTGCACTTGAACACAAACTGCTTTTTCCCACTGTTCAAGAATTCTATGGCTATCAATCATACAGGAATGTATAAGTCTRGATAGATGGAAAAACAACAAACCAGATTTTTCTGCCATTTAGGCTACTGTTTATTCAGAAGACCTTCTAACTGTACATTTTAATACAAATTTACATAGTTTTTTCCAGTACACTAGCACAACGTCAAAATTGTGCCTCTATACAACATTTATTTTTCCTAGCATTCTAGATAATGTGTGACTTGATCAGGACAGCAGAGGATTTCAGTAGAGGGGAAAAAAGCTGAACCCAAAATATTCTTCAATTTTAGAGTCAYTATCCAATCCTCCCTTGACTTTATTTTGTTCTTCAGTTGTATCAGTCTTTGTATGCAAAAATAACTAAATGTTTTAGTTTGTTTTGACCTATCAGTCATTTCAAAAGTTTATGCAAAACTTGGAGTCCCTTGGAAGGGTTACAGAGTATGAGAGGACCTAATGGCTTTCACTTCCCTGCCTGAACATGGGTGAGGCTTTGCAAGGATGGTGGGTTTGTTTCCTYTTCCTTTTTATGGTAGCCGCTGTTGAGAACCCTCCTACAGAAACATTTCAGCATACTATTTAGGGCTGCTGTCTGAATCATAGACTCATTAAGGTTGGACAAGACCCCTAAGGTCATTGAGTCCAACCATTACCTCAGCACTTTCATGCCCACCACTAAGCCACATCCCTAAGTACCAAGCCTGCTCATCTTCTGAATACCTCCAGAGCTGCTGACCTACCTGAGCAGCTTGTTCAGTGCTTGAAAACCTTTTCAGTGAAGAAATTGTTTCTAATATCCCATCTAAACCTCTCTTGGGTCATCTAGAGGATGTGTCCTCTTGTCCTGTTGCTTGTTACTTGAGAGTAGAAAYCAACCTCCATCTCACAGCATCCTTTCAGGCAGTTTTTATAGAGTGGTATGGTCTTAGCTCAGCCTTCTTTTCTCCAGGCTAAACAATCCCAGTTCCCTCATTCTCTCTTCATAAGATTTGTGCTCCAAACCTCTCACCATCTCCATTGCCCTTCTCTGGACATGCTCCAGCTCCTCAATGTCTTCCTTGCAGTGACGAGCCCAGAACTAAACATAGGATTCAAGGTGCAGCCTCTAAARTGCTGAGTACAGGGGCCCAACCCCTTCCCTAGTCCTSGTGGCCACAATATWTCTGATACAGGCCTGCATGTCATTTGCATGTTTTCACACCTATATTCCACTAGCAGTACAATTCACATTATGCTTACTATTAGAAAAATATTCAAAAAAATTCCTTTTCCACAAGATACTTGCTTTGATTTTTCATTTTAAAAAATTTCCATTTTTAAATGATGCATTTCAATTACCTGCTTAAATAATACAACAAAAGCCTTCTGATTCCATTATTAAAAGTTTGCAAATACAATGAGATAGTCAGCAAAGATTTTTTTTTTTTTTTTAATTGGGGGGAATTGGGGAGGAAATCTCTGCAGATTTATTTAACTAGATTTATTACAAACAATATATTTGAACTCTGGCAAGGTGCCTTTATCAGAGATGATGTTAGGCAAAACAATCAAGGTTTACTTTTCAACTTTTCCCTGAGGCTTACTTTTAGGTTGTTGCAAGTGAGAGCTAAGGTGAGAATTATCTGATGTGGCAGAAGATTGGTGACAGTGTGTGTCCCCATGCATTCTAGTTGCTGGAAGCAGGTGCTGAGTACACCTTGCTGACATATGTAGTAGGTCAGTCTTTCAAAGGGGCACATTTGCATTGTAAATTTATGACCACGACTTTTGGATCTACAGTAAGCCTGCAAGGCTATCTTAATTCCAGTCAGGAGCTAGAAAGGCTGACAGAATCATAGAATTGTTAGGGTTGGAAAAGATGTCTAAGGTCATTGAGTTCAGCTGTTAGCACTGTCATGTTCACCACTAAACCATGTCCCCAGGTGCCACAGCTACAGGGTTTTTGAACACTTCCAGAGAATTAATTCCACCACTTCTCTATGTAGCCTGATCCAAAGCTTGGCCACCCTTTCAGTGAAAGAATTTTTCCTAATATCCGTTCTAAACTTTATCTGGTAGAACTTAGAATTCTGGAGTCAGAGCRGGGCCTGTGTCAGAAGGGACCTTGAAGATCATCTAGTTCCAAACCCTCTGCTGTGGATGGGGACAGCTCTCACTAGAATAAGTTGCTCAGAGCTCATCGAACCTGGCCTTSAACACTATCAGGATTAGGACATACACAATTTCTCTGTGCAATCTCTTTCATTGTCTCACCACCTCACACAAGAGAATTTCTCCTTATATCTAAACTAAACCTGTATGCTCTCACTTTGAAGTTTTTCCCTTTCATGCTCTTGTCAATAGTCTGTCTCCATTTTTCTTCCTTCAGGTATTGGAAGACCTCTGGAAGAGATGTYTGGACATGACTTCACCACCTTTCTAGGCCGCTTATTCTAATGCCTAACCACTCTTTCAGTGAATTATTTTTTTCCTAATTTGAACTTTCCCTGGTTCAACTTAAGGCCATTTCCTCTAATACTTGAGACATGGTAGAACACACTGATCCACACCTCACTACAACATCCTTTCAGGTAATTGTAGAGAGCAATGGATTCTCCTCGTTTCTCTCAGCTGCTCCTGTTAAGACTTGTGCTCTAGATCCTCCACCAGGTCCATTATCCTYCTCTGGRCTTGTTCCAGCACCTCAATGTCTTTYTTGTAGTGAAGGGCCCAAAAGTGARCACAGGATTCAAGGTGTGGCCTCACCAGTGYTCAGTACAGGGRGACAATCACTGCCCTGGTCCTGCTGGCCACACCAYTGTTRATAGAGGCCAGGRTGMCATTGTCCTTTTGGCCACCTGACYRTGTGCTGGCTYGTGTGCAGCTGCTGTTGACCWGCACCCCTTAGRTCCCTTTCTACTGAGCATCTCTCAAGACACTTCCCCTAACTTGTAGTGCTGCCTGGGGTTGGGATAACACTTTCCCTTATRCAGTTGTCCTCAATCCATMAACCCAGCCTGTCCAGATCCCTCTGCAGAGCCYTCCTGTATTCCAGCAGATCARTATTCCCAYCCATCTTGGYGCCATCTGTRRACTTMCTGAGCATGAACTTAATCCCCTMGTCCAAACCACCAATAAAGATGTTAAATAKGAYTAGCCCCAACMCAGAGCTATGGGGAAYYCTCTAGTGACTGGCCACCAACCAGRTGTAACTCCATTCACCAGCACCCTCTAGCCCTAGCCCCAGAYAGTTTTTAACCCAGTGAAGRGTACCCTTCTCCAAGCCTTGACCATCCAATTTCTCCAGTTACGTGTTGTGGGAAAAGTTGTCAAAAATACTTAAGTCAAATCTAGAGAGACAGCATCTACACCCTCATCATAGGAGATCAGGCTGTTCAGACAGTACCTGCCTTTGACAAATGCCTGCTGKCTGGGCTCGATCCCCTGGYTGTCCTGCACATGCTGTGTGATGACACTCTGATCCATGACCTTCCCTTTCACCAAGGTCAGACTGACAGCCTTGTAGTTCCTTGGAACATCTTTCTGACCCTTCCTGAGGCAGATGTCACACTGGATAAATTCCAGTCAAGTGGAATWTCTCCAGTTAATCAGGATGGCTTTTAAATGAGGCAACCTTTTGCTGGTTGCCTCATTACTCTCATGTGTGTCCCATCTGGGCCCTAAGACTTTTGGGTCTTTAATTGATTTAGGTCTGAYTGGCATAGGTCACTAACCATTTTCTCATGGACTATAAGGGCTTCATTCAGCTCCCCACCACTAAATTCCAGCTCTGGAAGGTGGGTAGCCTGAGGACAACTGGTTCTGGTATTAAACACTGAGGGRAAAAAGGCATTAAGTACCCCAGCCATTTCCTCATTCCATAACAAAACACTGCATCCAGCAATTGATGGAGAATCTCCTTAGCTGTCCTTTTGTTGCCAATGTATKTGTAGAAGCTTTTTTCATTGTCCTTAATCAAAGTTGCTAAATTAAGCTCCAGTTTGGCCTTACCTTGTAACATCTGGAAGTCCCCACAAGTTACCTGCCTCTCCTTCCAGAGGTGATACACCCTTTTTTTATTCTGAATTAGTTCCAGCCTGGGCTAGTTGTTTAAATACAGAGCTGGTCTTTTTCTCTGGTGGCTTGTCTGATGGCACATGGGGACAGCCTGCTCTTGAATCTTTAAGATTTCCTCTTGAGGTAAGTCCAGCCTTCCTGGACTCCCTTGGCCTTCAGGACTGACTGCAAGTTACCCTGATACTCAGTCACCTAAACAGGCTGAAGTCTTGTCACATTTCTTGTAGACCTTGGCTTATATGTACACATATKTATATGTAGAACCAAGGGTGACTTAAAAACATAGATGTAAAACTCTTTTCAGAGTATAAATTCTATGTATTTTCTTGTACACTGATGTCTTGTGGCAATACACTAACAAAGGAAAGCAAAGGAAAATTACAAATTTTTAAATTAATGAAGATTGTTTCTCTCATATTCCTGAAAACCTGACTTCTAGGAAAACCTCAGTCAAGCTTGAGGTTATAAATGAAATATATTTTTTAAAAAAGGAGTTGTCTTGATACAGCAAAAATTTTGTCATTAAAGTAAATAAATAGTATGCTTATTAAGACTAGGTGACATCTTGGACACAGTAGTGGAGAAGACTAAGTAAGATAACATTCCTAAAAGGAACATCCTCAGTAATGTTAGTGCTACTGTGGCAYAGTGAAACTTCATGGTAATAAATACTGCACTGATTCTTCAAAAAGTATCAAATCTGATAAAGTAATAATAGAAGGAAAAAAGGTTGAGGTTCGGTTCACATCAATTGGTATCACTCCAATAAAAGTATTTTTGAGAAAAATGCTTTGAGGTGAAAAAGGATTTGACAATTTAATGTCAGTAATGTTTAGATGTATATTATCTTGATTTTATGTATGATCTTTTAAATTCTGAAAAATTGGAAATATAAATGATTTCCACATAAATTTCCACATAAAACAAACACTTTTAACCAACCCAGAAATAGATTGTAAAATATAAATTTTCTACTAGATGTGTTTTCTTGCTAGGAGTACTTAAGTGTTTGTTGTTTTTTTTTTAATTCCACCATTGGTGGCACTGAAATGGTAGGCATCAGATTTCTATTACAGCAAACCATAGCATTTCTGGTTCAGGAAATAAAGTACTTAATTACAGGATCAATTTTTGTATCAGTGTTCACAAAACTAACATTCACTATTCAATACAAAGTTCAGAGTAGAATGAAATTCTCAGAACATTGTTTTGTTTTTTGATTATTTTTTTACAAATAGGCTTTGAAAAGAGTAACAGCTCAATCCAAACCATKATGGGCTTCTAAAGTGCTGCAGTACATGCAGTTTTTCCAGGATTTTGCTGTTTTTGTTTTTGTTGTTGTTGCCAGAAGACCATACAACAACCATTACAAACCAGAAAATCCATGCCAAAATCTTCCACTACTCACATGCTACGAAAATGATTAGGATGTTGGAATTTCAGAATGGGAAATTGTCCGTAAGAAAACAGAAAACTGTGAAGCACTGAGAGAAGCAACCTTTCATCAAAACAAAAAGTCTGCATTAATTGTTGTGGGAAAGGGAAGCCAGAAAAAGGTTTTGAAAGTGTAATTAGCAAATGGTATTATAGTCCTTCAAGGAAATCACAGTTTGTAATAGCTTTTCTTAATGAACGTTTCTCTTGAAAAACAGTGTTGTATCAATCATCCTTGACATTTATAACAATAACAAAATATCCTCATGTGTTTTCCTATGTAATATTGTTTAAATGGCATAATAAATACTGTCATTCTGTGTACTAACAAAAAAGTGCAATCCTTTGTTCTGTGCATGATTTCGTTTACACATTATAGAACTATGAAATATTTACAGAGGGAAGGTTAAATCAATACAGGTTTAAAATTTGCACTTCTGTCTCCTGGGGCTTATATCATCTTGATTTAATGAAGTAAAAGGAGAGAGAATGTTGACACACAGAAAAAATATTTCGATTATCCTTTATTGTACATAGAGAGGGTATTAAAGTAGAATTTGCTGTTGATTCATACTGTAATTAATTATTACACCTTTTTTGTTCAGGCTATCATTTGAGTTGTCTCATTTGCAAAACATAGCAACTAACTATTAAACAAAGGAGAAGGAAGAAATGAGATACAATCAACAGAATAGAAAATATATTGCTTAAACCATGCAATYGCTTAACCAGTGCTGATTACTAGTGGATTTAAGATACAAAAYACTATTTGAGTTAGAAGAAAAAAATTCATTTACTCGAGTTATATGAAGAAAAGGACAAAAGAACTCCACAACCCCCACCACCCCAAACATGTCAAGACAATGTGAAGTTTGTAAATAAAGGAGCATATATTTATATATATCTGGTCTTCTATGGTTTSTTGGGTAGCTAGACTCATATATAAAATAAACATAAATTATTGTCACACACACATTTTTCAGATCACTTCCAAAGCCAGATAGGAATATGGCCATTTCTATTCATTAAATTCTCACTCTATCCATGTAAGAATGCCTAGCTTTGTTTTTTAATTTTGAATGCATATAGACAAGATATTCACAGAATATAATTTATTTGATTAATCTAAAAACTATAGTTTAATTTAGGATTTTTTCTGCAAAAAGTTAAATTCTTCTAAATGCAATTTTTTAATTATCAAGAATTGTTTAAGATTGTGTAGCAACATCTTTCAGATTATTTTGTTAGCCAACTGTTAGCTTTCACCATACATTTTTATCATTCTCTCATTCCTACCAATTATTTATGGAGTATAACAACTTAGGCCACAGTTCTGCTCTTTGGTTTCATTGAAGGACATTTTGATAAAATAGAAAAAGGAAGCCAGAGTGATTTTTACACCATTTTAATCACTTACTAATTGCTTTGTTGTTGTTTTGTTTGGTTTTCTTACACAGTAATTTAAGATTTTTTACTGTGGAGACAAGAAAAATTGATAGTAGGTAAAACTAGGAAGAACGTCCAGCTAAAATGTTTGATTTAATTTACTCTCACACCTCTGAGAGTAAAATTACCACAGTACCTCTGGTTTGATGAAGACAAGTGCTGGATTCTGCACCTGGGAAGGATTTCCTGGAAAGTAGACCCACAGAAAAGGACTTGAGGGTCCTGGCAAGTTGAACATGAGCCAGCAGTGCCCTGGCAGCCAGGAGGGCYAACCCTGTGCTGGGGTGCATCAGGCCCAGCATCAGCAGCTGGGCAAGGGAGGGGATTGTCCTGCTCTGCTCTGAGCTGGGGCAGCCTCACCTCCAGTGCTGGGGGCTGGTTTGGGTGCCACAATATGAGAAAAATATAAAACTATTAGAGAGCATTCAAAGGAGACAAACAAAGATGCTGATGGGCCTTTAGGGGAAGCCTGAGTGGCTCAGGTAATTTTTTCTCTTCAGCCTGGAGGAGAAAAAGAGGAGACCTTGCTGCAGTGTGCAGCTTCCTTGTGAAGGAAGGAGGAGGGGCAGGCACTGATGTCTCCTCTGTGGTGGCCATTGATGGAYCTGAGGGAATGGCCTGAAGCTGAACCASGGGAGGTTTAGGTTGGATATCAGGAAAAGGTTCTTTAACTAGAAGGTGGTTGGGCACTGGAACAGACYCCCCAGAGAAGGGGYCRCKGCCCCAGCCTGACTGAGTTCAAGAAGAATTTAGAAAACAGATGCAGGRTGTGATTCCAAAGGTGTTCCTCTGCAAGGCCAGGAGCTCAGTTTCAGTGATCCTTCTGAGTGTCTACCAATTGAGGATATTTTACAATTCTCTGATTCCAGGTATATCTTGATCTGAAGTTATTTGCTATATTACTAGCTAGAATCAATTATTTTTTTCTTATTTTTTTTCTTTAATGATGCATGTGCTTGTCATGGGCTAGAAATTTAGCTGGTTTTAGGGGATGCTTTGAGTGAAGAACACATCCAGCAAGAAAGAATTTAATGAAGGTAATTCAGGGGTGTAATTTCAAAGTCCTGCTTGAGAAGCAAGGTGTTAAGTGTCCTTAAATGCCACAAAACAGACCATTGCCCTCCAACTATTTACCAGTGAAGCATTTTCATCTCTGGAATTGTCCCTTAGACATGACAGCAAAGGAAAAGCAAGTAATATCTAAGTGTGTATGTGAGATGCTTCTCGGTATGCTTTCTCCTTATGGCACAAAAGAAGGTGAAGGCAACGGCAGGAGAATAGTGAAAACCTCAGGATTATTGTGGACCCTTGACAGGCCCATATAAACTCAGAAACTTGCAAAGACACGATACTGCAGACTCTCTTTAACATGCCAAACCTGGAAGAAAATTCTACTCCTTCAAACAGAAATGTAATTAAGACTTCCACTCACCAGATCACTAGAGACARTTGCCTTCAGATCTGATTCAGATCAGAATCGAGAAGCTGAGAGTAGGCAGTGAAAATCAAGCTATGAGCAGTTCCTTGACTTTAGATTAAGTGTGAAAAATTACTTGGTTTGCATGGCCAAGCTTTGGTAGCAGGTGGGGTCGCAGAAATGGCTTCTATAAAACGCTGCAGGGAGTTTCCTTCATGCCTGGCAGAGCCAATCCCATCWGGCTCCAAGACAGATGTGCTGCTGATTAAGACAGGGACAATYAAAAACAGTGGYAACATSTCTGTGATGACATATTTAAGAAGAAGTAAAAAAAAATCATTGCACAGTTGTAATTGGGGCCAGAGAAGAGTGGGGTGAAACYGTCTGAGAGGAACAGCTCTGCAGACACTGAGATCAATGAWGAAGGAGGTGGWAGAGAGRTTCCAGGCACCAGATCTGAGRTTCCTYGGCAGCCCATGGTGAGGCAGCTGTGTCCCTGCAGCCCATGGAGAAGGTCTATGGGGATGCAGAGATCCACTGCAGCCCATGGAGGAGACTCAGGCTGGAGCAGGTGGATGTCTGAGAGGCAACTGTGACCCTGTGGGAGATCCATGGAGAGAGGAGCACACACTGGAGCAGCCTGTCCTTGGAGGGACTGCASCCCATGGAAGAGTGACCCAGGCTGCAGCAGTTTTGGAAGAATTGTTGCCAGTGGGATGGACTCACACTGCAGCAGATCACTGAGAGCTGTTGCTCATGAGATGGACTCACACAGCACAAATCCACAGAGAACTGTCTCCTGTGGGAGGGACCCCATGGTGCAGCAGCGAATAGCTTCTCTCCCTGAGCAACAGGAGAAGCCTTGGGTGATGAACTGACCAGAACCCCCATTCCCTGTCTCCCTGCACTCTGGGGGAGGAGGTAGAGTTGCAAAAGGGGGACAGGCAGGGAGAAGATGTTTTGAAGATTTGTGTTATTTTCATTATTCTGCTCTGATTTTGTTAGTAATAAATTCAGTTAAAACCTCTAATTCCTGTTTTGCCTGTGACAGTACTCAGTGAGTGATGTCTCCTGATCCTTRTTTCAACTCATGAATCCTTTTTTATATTCTCTCTCCCCCCTGTACAGCTGCAGAGGGGAGTGRTAGAGAGGCTTCAGGGAGTGTCTGGCATCCAGCCAGGGTCAACATCAYCCACCAGATCACTAGAGACAGCCCCCTTCTGATCTGCTTCAAAAATTGAGAAGCTGAGAGTAAGCAGTGAAAACTAAACTATGAGTGAATGCTGACCTCAGAATAAGTGTGAAAAATTATCAGGGACAATATTGTGAAGTGACAATCAGTATTCATTAACGCTGAATTAGTTTATTTGTATTATTATGCTGTTTTATTCATTGTAATACAAAGAAGATCGCTCTGGAGAATGAATAAACTAAGTTTTGAGGTAGTGTGTTTGGTTTACAACCCATCCACACTTAATCTTATGCTGGCAAATTGAGAGGGTCTTTTTTTTCTTTGATGATGAACAAAAAGTGTCATAGGATTCTTTTATGTTATAAAGTCAAAATGACATCTGTTTATGGAACAGATTTTAAAAACATAATATTCAGTAAAAGAATATCAAGGGTTTGATAGTGAGGGGAGTCAGGGGAGTGGTTTCTTTGAGAAGCTGCYAGAAGCTTTCCCCATGCCCAACACAGCCAGTGCCAGCAAGCTCAGCAGCAGACTCTGCACTGGCCATGGCCTGTCCCATCAGTGATGGTGATAATGCCTCTACAATAACATATTTGAGAGGGAAAAAATTATTGCACAGAAGCAATTGCAGCCAGAGAAGAGGGAACTGACAATATGTGTACGAAACAGTTCTGCAGAAAGTAAAGAGGAGATGCTCAAGGCACTGGGGAAGAGATTTCTCGGCAGCCCATGGGAGTGTGGTCAGACAGGCTGTCCTCTCACAGAGGTCCAAGGTGGGTCAGATAYRCACCTGTGGCACATGGAAGAGCACTCCCATGCCAGAGCAGATAGGTGYCACCAGAGGAGACTAACTCTGTAGGTATCCCACATCAGAGAGYGACAGGACCTGCAGACTCATGAAACCAGGAGCCTGTGCTGGGGCAGGTTTGCTGGCAGCATTTGTGACCCTATGGGGGAAACATGCTGGAAGCAGTCTATTCCTGAAGGACTACACCCTGTGGAAGGGACCCATGCTGGAGCAATTTGTGAAGAGCTGCAGCCTGGGGGGAAAAGGAAATATATTGGAGAGGTTTGTGTAGGATAGTCTCCCATGAAAGCGACCTCATGCCTGGAGCATGAGAGGAGTGTGGGATGTCCTCCACTAAATGACAAAGAAGCAGCAGAAACAACAAAAAGTGAACTGACTGCAACCCTCAGTCCCCACCCCCTGGGAGTGCCACTTGTTCCAGGTAAATACTGGCTGGTTTAATTGTGGTGATGATTTTACAGCTTAGGCATGCAACCTATGACATGGTTGGGGAAAACCAAGGTATTACACTAAAGGACATTGAGCATTTCTATATAACACTGCTAAGATCTGTATGAGTACACAAAAACATCTTTCTGCATGTAAAAATATTTTCAGTGGGCCCACTAGCTGATGAAAACATTTATTCTAAGTTTTTGTGACTTTTCTGGGAAACAAGCTAAAGCACCAAGCACCAACCACAATTTCAGATARGAAAATGCAAGTGAAGTCAGGATATTYRAGTAAATTGAGAAATCATTTCTGTRTTGATAGCAATAATCATGATGTCTGTGTTGTTGCATTTTATGTCTGCATATATGGAGAACACTTGATGAAACAACTCTCTTCATATTCTACATATTCAATCTTATTGCTATCATTAACCTTTTTTCTATTATCCTAGATTTCTCATACTGTGACAAACACCAGGGTATGCAACCGTCATACAGAATAGATTTAATTTTTAATTTCACTCATCCAGACTTAATCCTATGGTAGCAAATTGAGAGGATCTTTTTTTCTTTGATGATGAACAAAAAGTGTCAGAGGATTCTGTTGTGTCATAAAGTCAAAATGACATCTGTTTGTGGAACAGATTTTAAAAACATAATATTCAGCAAAAGAATACAAATAMATTCCTGTAGTGCAATACATAGATTAGAAAAGGATTGATACAATGGCAAATAGTATCCTCCTGMAATGTAAACATTGGCAGTGAATTGAGATATTTGCTCTCAGAGAAACCAAAATTGTACCTGTGAAAATGTTCCACTACAACGATTTCRTATTTCRTACTGGAAGACTAATGATAATGCARTATTTTMAYGTKAATACTASTGTGCAATTTTGCTACTCAACATTATGCAATACTTACTTTTTTCCTTTASTGTCTTTATAATGGTGTATTGTGATTTTCTTTAAAGAACAGAATATGAGTTGAAGACTCAGGAGGGCTGGGAGTTAGGTTTTGGGGAGTAAATCCCCAGTGTTTAAAATCTTTGGAAAACTAAATTCCATATATATGGTTGAATAAACCCCTAACTTATTTACTATTATTTATTATCCACAACAGTGACAGCAATAATGTAGCTTAATGGAGTTAAGAAAGAAAGTGTTTAATAGCATCTTCCTTTTCATGAATTTTCAAGGCCTTTTGGTGGATCTTTTAAAAAATATTTTAAAAAAAGGAATAAGAAACACTAACTTAACTTGAAAAAAATGGACCAAACCTTCATCTCTTAAAAGAACCATTCAATATAATCAACATCAACCTTAAGTTTATTCTCTCTATGCTATTTATCTGTAGGATCATCTAAAATCACCTAAAATAGGCAGCTGGAGTGTCACAGTGGMTTTTATACTTAAACCAAACAGAGGACAGRTTTGGRTATCCATCCCTCTGAYACCCTGCCCAAACCAAAACCAAAGCACTACCATTCTGTAACATCATGGTACTGACAATAATCCACAACCATCAGCCACAGGCCAAAACATCCAAAATATAACTCTCTGAGTCATTTATTCAGGAAGGTATGTCTGGTAGGAAGGACAGGAAGATGTGTGTTGGCTGATGACCATGCAGAAAACAYCCAGTCTCCCAGGCTGCTCAGTAATATTTATCAGAAGATTGTGATAGTTCTTTAAGTTTAAGAGCAAATTTCCTATAATCTCCAATGTAGCCAGGACTGTATCCAAAATTTGCAGTAGCTACACACTGCTTCAYTAGAAATAGCACAGTGGAAAAAAATTCCTCTCTTTTATCTGCTCAGTTTTACCTACGTAGTTTGCATCCTTTATTTCAAAWGCCTTCCCTCTCCTCATCTTTTTCTCCTCTCTATGAAATATGAAGCAGAGTTAAAAACACTCTGAATTTTCTGTGTTTAGGCTCTGAAATTGCTTTTAATTAAACAAATAAATTGATAAATAACACTGTGCTGTGATTATGACTCAGAAAACACTGATGCTATATTTCTCACTCCTTTACAATGTCAGCTTATCATTCAAGGAAGATAATAATTCAAAGAAGATAAAAGTAAAAATTATGGAAGCTGATGAACATCTTGCAGAACATCTGAAAGAAAATAATTCTGTATTTCTCAAAAGTATTTGTGAGTGACATGATTATTTTGAAATATTTTTACTTTATTTTTTTAGTTAATGTGAGTTTTGCTTRCTATTCCCTTTATTTTCTTTTTAATATATTTAGCCCAGAAAGGGTAAAAAGCAAAGAAAAACAAAACAAAACAAAAAAACCCAAAACCATAAAAACCAAACCAAACACAAAAACCTGAACAAACCAAACAAACAAAAACAAAACAAAACCCCCAAAGAAAAAAAAAACCCAACCCCCCCATAAAAAACAAACCACAAAAGAACAAATGTATTTAAAAATTTAGAAGAAAAAGAGAAAAAGCACATTTTTAGAAAATAAGTATTAATACATTCAATTCAGCTCAAACACCAAATCAGTTCTCTAGAAAGTAGCATACTTTTACCAGGGCCACAGGACACATTCCACAAGTTACCTGACATCTGGTCTGTTGACATGAATAAGAAAATACCAAGGTATTGATAGAAAATACCTTTTTCATTAAAAAGAAGGAAGGAAGATTAGTTTGAACCAGTAAACTTGTTCCTACAGTAAATACATCTGGCAAGGATCAGCTGAAGAAATAGACTTGGAGACTTCTGCTCTTTAAGAATACAGTGGTTTCCATTACCTCAAAGACTGTTGAAATGCAAACAGTATTTTCCTTCCAAAAAGAAATCATTGACCAATGCAAGTACAAAGAAGTCTTAATATTTATCTCAGTGGCTCTTCAGGAAGAGCTTTTTATGAGAAAGATGTGTGATATACAATATAGAAACACAAGCCATATAACCACAAGATACATATCCATGTGATTGTACTTAGAAAAAGAAACAACAGAGCACTCTGCAGAAAGCCATGCAGAGGCAGAGACAAAATTGATGATTTCCTCAATCTCTSTCCTGATGGATGAGGCTCTACTCCCAAGACAACTGGTGATACTGTGCTCCTATGTGCAAACAAACACCCTTGAGCAGCCAAAATAAAAGATGGGGTTTAAATTAGATATTAATTTCTGAAACTGTGAATTGGAGAACCATAAAAGTTACCATGATCAGGAGTAACACTTAAGGAAGGTATTACAGAGGAAGGCCACAAATGTCTGAAGCCATTTCTTCCTTCTTCTGTAATATCTTATTCTCTTAATCTGGTTGCTATCTCTGGTAGTCTGAATAGAACTGCACAAAATTAATTTGTGGGATGAACCAATGAACCATCACAATCATGTGTGAAAGGCAGCCATGTCTTTGTATATCTTCAAGAGGTATAAGAAGAATGGTTATACCTTTAAGAGAAAATAACTGTTTTCTTTCTAGCAGAGCACTCTCATGTGCAAGTCTCYTGTCTACAGCTTGTTTTTCAAGGTGATTTAAATCCCTGCAGAGCTCACCAGGGAGATACAACCCTGATACTTCCCATGGGCATTCTGCTGAATCAGCCAATGAGTGTGCTCATGCTATACATCACTTTGGCACCATCAAAGAATTATGGGATATCACATGGTCTTCCAGAAATTAATCACTGCTTAACAGTCTGTGCTCGTGTGTTTATGAAGTCATTTGAAATATCTGCATGTAGCCATTAGTACTCTGAGGAGAGTGTATATGCAGTTAATGAACCACAGCACTATGTTACAGCTGAGATAGATAGTTTTCAAATTGATAATTAATATCTTGGATGATTGCCTCATGCTATCTGCAGCGCATTGCAATGATATTTTCAATCGTGCCTACATACTGAGAGTGACAGTTGCATTCTCACACAAATACACAAGCACTTACTATACTAAAGCTATTAAAGCAGAAATTTATATCTAACTGAAAAAATTGGGCCAAATCCTCCTCAGCTGCACCAAAAATGTGTATTTAAATAATAATGCCATAGAAATCAGAGCGTGACTGCAGCAGTTTATTAATCAGGCTAGATTAAGATTGACATCTCTCTAGTCTATGTTTTCAAATAAACATTTTGAACACACCTGTCTAGAACATCATGACATGTACAGAAAATGTTCTGTTTCAGATGCATTGAACTACAACTCCTTTAATATTAATGGTAAATGCATATGTTCAGTAAGGCCCATTTGTGCATAATTCAGAACACATTTAGTGGAGTTGGATTTGGGGGTGGAATGGAAGTTGAYTGTTTTGAAGAGCAAAGCCAGCAAGTTCTTTATTAGACTTCTCAAAATATTGTCTGCCACTAAGGGTTCTCCTTTTTTATACAATTCAGCTTCTGTAATTGAACGTCAGTTAACCTCCTCAGTAAAATAAAATACATGGGAAAGTGGTGATTCTATACTCCTGAGAAGCTGTTTGCACTAATCTATTCTTCTGTCAAGGTTTTTATCAATATTATACTTTATTTTTAAAGTGGGAAAAGAGGTTTTGATGAGTATTTTAATTGAAACTATTGAATTTTGATATAAGTGCCTTAAAATGAGYGTTGGTAAACTTCTCTAAATTTCAGTGACATGACATATATGGTGTGCTAAAATATGAGAAGATTATTAGAGACACCTAGCCCTGATATCAATTATACAAGCTTAAGAATATAATAGATATCAAATATATGTATTCCAGAATTTAGTCAGAAAGGACAAGCAAGAGTTTCTAAAAATATCTCTCATCTCACTGACTTGTTGCATGTGTATTTATTAGAAATCCATTGAACATATAAACTTGTTTCTATAAAAAAAGTTGTTACTGTTTGTTTACTGCCAGTCATGTTTTAAAGAGTACTAAAAGTAAATGAGGAAATTTGGTTTTAATCTGAGCTAAAATTTTTTGCTAATCATTGCCATTTAGGAAATAAGATTGACAGAGTAATAATGTAAATAACAACATTTCTCTAAAACCAGACATATAAGAGAAATAGCTGCTTAAATCTTCAGTTTTCCATATCTGCCTTTCTGCAGGGCTATATGGCTGTCCTGTGGTTGTTTATTCTTGTTTTTGTTTCCAAAGTCCACTGTMACACTCACCTTGTTCTTGCATTTGTTCTTACATTTGTTAATGAAACCATCTAACATCCACAAATCAGATCTAAGGCTTTACAACTTTTTTGTTTTGGTTAATATCCTATGAAGTGCCAGAATATGGTGTGTTATATACACACATATCTATACAACTCTCTTTTTTTTTTATATTAATCCTTGAACTAATGAAAAGCAAACTTTCCATTTCATTTCATCTTTGAAGAAATTTAGGACTTTTAAATTGTTTTAAATGTGAACTTCATGAAATAAAATTRTATTCTATGCAAGATTAAATACTGGGTTATTTAATCTAACCTTAACTTTTTGAAATATATGTAATGGCAAAATTCCACTGAGGAGTACTGAAGGTTTTCATGTGATCTCTGCACTGTTAATAGGGCTGCTCAGRTGGTGCAGACACCCAACTTCCTTCTCTCTGGCAGCATCTGTATGGACAGATTTCGGGGCAGGTTTCATGAGAAGCAACTGGAGGTGCCAATACTGCACATCTGTCCAGCAGCTCACTCAGGAGTGCTGCTGTCTTGGCTCACCAGGTCTGCTCTTGTCCTCTGTTCCCAGAGGAGCAGGTCCTGCTCAAAAGCCAGAGGATTTATTTCAGGACCTCAGTCTTTCACCATGATGGAATCCCAGGCACTTCTTGAGTTCTTGAACAACTTGATGAACACACACTTCCAACAAGCCATGTCAGGCTCAATGAATAATTTTTCTTTACTGATAAAACTTTTTGGCTTTAAACTGTGTAATGAACTGAGTATTAAGCAGTTTCATATCCAGTAATTTCAGGTTTTATAAAAACAACATACAATGTACTGTCAACTCTGACATATTATTTTCATGTTACCTAATCCTAGGCAGTCTAGTCTAGAATTCATACTTAACTCCACTACAAGACTTCCATTACATATAGAAGAAAATCTTCTGAGCTTTCTTCAAAGCACAGTGAAATGTAATTGCAACTGTTTTAAACAATATGTAAAGCAGTTTTGAAAACAGACTTTTTTKGGGGTAAGAATGTCCTATTAAACTCAATTGTAAAAGTTACTAAAGTTAAGATTTAATTGCAGCTATTTACTGTATAGGGCATCCAGAGATGGCTATGGACATCAAGGCAATGTCTGGCTTTTAACTATAGCATTAGAAGATTTTTAGCATCTTAATAGAATATACAAAATGTATCTCAGTTATTATAATCAGTTATGTCTAATTTATTGACTGATTGCTGACTAGCAGCAATCGTAATATCCAAGCTGTTGATGTTGGGGGCACTGTGTCTGGTGCAAGTCTTTCAGGGACTTATTCTGGAAAAAATTTAGTTTGTTACTCCCTATTGAATGTCTTCACAAAAAACACAGCTGGAGGCTGTCTCAGAAGTAATAGCTTGGGCTTTTACTTCTACTTGGGCTTACATTAGGTGAGCACATGAAGCTGAGCTATCAATTTAGCTTTCTCCTGAGAGAAATCTAGATTTCTGGGGCAACAGCTTCAAAATAATTTTTTTTGTCATAAATAAAATGCTAAAATTAATTTTGAATTCATTTTGAAATTCATTGTGTTCTGGTTTTAGCTGAATTACAAGGAAAAAACCAGCTTCATGTGTAGACTTTATTATTTCAGCTTTGAGCCCTGGCATCGGTCAGAAMCCACAAAATTCTGTGAGGATTTCACAAGTTTCTGTCTGATGTTGAAAGCTCTAAAAGTTTTACCTTCCTGTAAAAGAAGGAAAAAAACCAAACCTATAAAAATCTACAAAACTGGTTTCTGGGTAAAGATTAGAGCCACATAAATCTTTACTTGATTTTGATGTAAAAAGCTAACAATATTTTCATAAACTGAATCTGTTCAGACTCTTCAGAAGAACCAAATCTTATTTCCAGAACCAATTATGCCTACCTGGAAGAAAGAAGATTATTTTTAAAACTGTATGTTTTCCAATTAAAAGCTTTAAAAAAATGCCAAAAAAATGCAGTGCATTAGCCAATCTTTTATTGTAGTATCTTTGTTGAGTACAATTTCTAAAGATATTGTGAATGAGAATAGTTTCAACATAAAAGCCACATTTTTGCAAACAGATCCCCAACTCAGGAACATCTCAACAACAATTCACATTCATGTACTCCTGTACATGCACTCTTCTGAAACAAAACTTATAGTCTCACTGCTTCACTGTGAAGATATGCTTTATGAAGATATGCTTTCCTAGAGGTTTCTCTTTCCTATGGCAGTGCAAATTGAAACACTCCACACAAACAAAAAACACATAAGCAAGTCTTTTTTGACATAACAATTTTTCCCCAAATTTTCTTTGATACTTGTCCATTCTGTTTTATAAAC
>CADDXX010000600.1:200775-218275 GCA_902810485.1 Alauda arvensis
GGGAAAAATGGGGGGAAAATGAGGAAAATGGGGAAAAATGAGGAAAAATTGGGACAAATGGGGAAAAACCTGGAAAAACCTAGTGGGGAAGGGAAATAAAGCGTAAAACAGGAAAAATGGAAAAAATGGGGAAAATGGGGAAGAAATGGGATAAAATAGGAAAATCAGAGGAAAAACTGGAAAAATGGGGGAAACTTGGAAAGAACTGGAAAAAGTGGGAAAGTGGGAAAGTTTATAAAAACTCTGCAAGAAGTCAACCAAAATATATGTAGCTTGCTTTGCTAACAAAAACACTAGAGCATCCCACAGTAAAGAGCTGTGAAAAACTGGCAATATTGGACATACAGGATATACATGGTCCCAAACTGGATGTGAAAAAGAAGCCATCCTCAGTTTTTATTTTGTTGGATCTCCAAGGGGGCTTTACAGAATCAAGGAACTGTAGAATGCTGAGGAGCTGGAATGGACCTTAAAGATCATCTAAGCCCAGCATCCCCTGCCATGGGCTGGGACACTTTCCAATAAACCGGGCTACTGAATGCTTTATCCAGCCTGGCCTTGGATACAGCCTGGGCTGGGACAACCTCCCCAGACACTCTGTGTCTCATSTCCCTCACAGTAAACAATTTTTTCCTTGTATCTRATCTAAATTTKCCCTTTTAATTTGTACCCATTTCTCCTTGTCCTGTAACTAAAGATCCTGGTGAGAAGTCCCTCTCTGGATTCTCTGTAGGCCCCCTCCACAAAGTACTACAAAATGTTACAGGGCAGCTAAATATCCAGTAATTTTTTTTTAGTCTTACACTTYCAAAATTGAATTCCACTTTCAAGATATTTTTTAAGGAAATCCTTAAGGAAAAACAAAACTCAACACACCATCTGGGGATGTTTATCCTGGAGAGTTCCCTTCCAGACATCAGTTATTCAGGACATGACAGATAACTGCCAGTTTAAGAACCATCATGAAGATTCCTAGTAAAGATTTTGCATTTAAGAATGAGAAAGAAAGCAGTAGGAGATGCTTCAGATGAGAGAACTCATGCATGTCTCCCTTTATCTACAAACAAATGAACTATGGAAGAATCACGCAGCACAACAAGGCCACATGAGTATTTGAGCAACTGTGTATAACAAGCTAAAACTAACTACATATAAAAACTGGCAGTTTGAGACTTCCTTCTGAAAAAGAGAACAATGGGGACCAAAGCAAATCACCCAGGCTACTTAAGACTGACAACTGATTCTGAATTAATGGAAGGTAAAGATGCATTATTCCTGCCCTCAAAATCTTAAAAGAGCTAGAGACAAGGTAAAGGATGAAATAAAAGAAATATTTTCTTCTTTTAACAGATGGTGAACTGCAGCAAGAATACATATCTTTTCTTTACAACATATTACAATATAAGGCAACTTACTGCAGGATCTGAGAAATGTTTTTCTTTTAGAATGTGTCATAATTATTCTTTTTCTCAATTTTTCTATGTTTGTTTGATGACTTCCTTGCAGCTGCTGGACCACAGTTTCTATCTGAAGTAGCAAAATAAGGTGGGAAATAATTTCCTCATGCTATTTCTGTGTTGCTTGTAAATCTCAGCCCTTCTGGATACAACCTCCACTGCACAGGCTGGGAAGTGAATACAACCTCATATACAATCATTTCATGCTTCAGTTATGCTTGATTTTTCATGCTCTTTGAACCTTAATTTAACTGTGAAGTTCACTTAATTAGAATTTGGGTTTCGGGAGTGCTTCTAAAGAATGTGTTTGTGTTTTGATTTGTTATTTAATCTTGTTTTCCAGGGGTAATGAAGAAAATCAGGATTGAACTGAGTGGCCAAGTATAGCAAAAGGAATTTCTTTCACATTTCCTTCATCCTTACTTCATTAAACTGTAATATTTCCTTGTTTGAGGCATTACCATTTTATTCCTTGTAGAGTACTTGTGGCTGATAAGCCTCATTCCAAGAAATTATTTCAATAAAGTGAAGGCTTCAAGTTGCCTCTAAAGTTAACTGCAGTACTCTATCAAAATGAACTTAATATAATAATGAATTCCTGAAATCCACAACTTGCCAATCAAATAATAATTACTTACATTTCTGAGCAAAGGTAAATAAAAGTTACATGCCCATCAGGAAAAAAAAAAGAAATCAAGAGTTTTGAAATAAATATAAGTTCTCTCATCATCTCTAATTGTCACTTGCCATAGATGTCAAACTAGTAGAGTAGCAGAATCTAATTTCCTTGTTTGATTCACCATGAAATTAAACTGAACTGACAATTTTTATTTTCACCTGGCAAATTCTTCCAACACTATTAAAATCTAGCTAATCAAGTACAGTTATCTGCTGCACACACTTGTCTCTCCTACCACACCTCTGATCTGCAGTATCCCACATCCTCAGCTTCCTCTGACAGTCTGGCACTGGAATACTTTAACAGTCTTGCAAGGTGTAAAGGAATGCATGGGCATAGTTAGCAAAACTGCCTGTGAATGTGTAAAGTCATAGATCTGCTTCTGAAAGATGATGGGCAGGAAGAAAAAAAATAAAAGTTTTAGAAGTTTGGGAAGCAAAACAGCCATGCAGACAAAATCTCTAGTGTTATATTTAAATGCATTATAAATATTTCTAATGGCTTTTCTTCATAAAGATGTAGTTTGTTTTTGTTAATACTTTGCTCATCAAAAAATATGGGAAGCAATAGTTGGTATCTAAATCATCATTTAACACATAAATATTCTTTATGTGTTAAACATAGCAGGTGCAGTACATCCACTGTGCAATGAATTTAGACTACATACAAGGATGTCTCTTAACTGGGTGAGCTATAAACCCAGCTCTGATATCTCTGTTTGTAACAACTCAAGTTGCCTGTAAAGAGATGGGTCTGGGTATCCATAAATTATATTTTCCCTCAATAAATAATTCAGTATTTGAAGTCACATCTTCAAATGTTGTCACATCTCCCTCTGAAACAGAGGAGGACTAGGACGGTGTAGAATATGAAAGATATTTGACCTCTYGAGCTCCCCTGTGAATCAAAGCTTCTCTCCTTTTGACATTGAGAGCAGAGGCTGTGATGTGTGCTGTAAATAGTGAGAAGGAGTCTCTGTGTACTTGTCTGTAAACTCACAACATGTGATTATGCTGGGGAGCAACCTGAAGCCTCTGCTGCCTCTTTGCTAGGACAGAAGACACACAGAGCATCAAAGAGCAAAGTTTTGCTTCCTCAGCTCCCCATTACACACCCCTGTCACCAGTGAGAGGAAGGAGAGATGGGTCACTGGGCTGCAATTCCTTCTTTGCAGTTCCCCCGTGGTGAGGCAGCACATTGCAGACTGTATTCCTGGGCTRGACCTAGCTTAGCCACTCTGATTTAGCAACTGCTGTCTTGGCAAATTTTATCCAAGGACAAATTGGGGTTTTTTTGTGAAAAATATCTGTGAATATGTTAAAGGGAGTGAAAGGCATTAAAGGGATTATTTAACTATCCTCTTCACCATTAAAGAAACACAGATGTACTTATTTTGGCTGGCTTAAATTGCACTTTTGCTTTACACTATTCTCTCCCACCCAGCAGGTTTCTTTTATTAGAAGAGGGTGTCTGCCTGACACCCTCAAGTCTCCTTTCTAATGAGATAAATCTGCTAAATGTTAATGAGTAAAGGTGGAATAATCATAGTCAACCATAATCATACATTCGACCGAGGAGAAAAGTGTCATCTGTCTTTGGGCAGGATCCATTCCCTTGAATCAATTGAGAAGTTACAAATCCAATTTCATAATTACTCTGGGTGTAATCACAGTGCCATCCCAGACAGATAACTGGGTCCAAAATATATTGTTGAGATACGCTTGCCTATTTTGAAGGGAGAATTTTTCAGATTTTTAAGACGTGCATATTCTGCCTCCCAGCCCTCATGTAAGCTCTTAACAGCATCACACACTTTCCATTCATTCTTACCTGTCTGCTTTACAACTTCCTTTTCCTCTAGCAAAGAAAACTATTCACCTCAGCTCAATAAGCTGTGAACAATTTTTCCTCCAAGGCTGCCAAATTGTTTCAAGGCTACTAAGACCACAAAAGTATGTTGTTTCCAACATTTCCTAACTGCAGTGATTTTCTTTCCAGGAACATTTCTCTTGCCTTCTGTCTTCCTCCATCAACTTTCTGTGAATTTATTCCCTACATTTGGGAAATTCAAATCCTTACATGGCAACGCAACAGAAGGGGACTTAAGTAGATTATTTTATTTTAAGAAACTTTAGTGTATTTAACCAATCTTGTCAGAATTTCAACTTTATATTGCAGATATTAAAGGAAGTTTAACTACTGCAAGTACTGAAGTTAGTACAAAATGCTGCATAGCTTCCATAATTTTACAATAATACAATATTTCAATCATTCTCTTATCCCCTAAAATAATGCGACTTAATTTGTCTTTACCTGGACCTTTTACTGTAGAAACACTCTATAAATGCTAAATTGATACAGAATGCAAAGTGCACTTTTATAGTGTACTTGGAAATCAATACCTATTATTTTGTTGTAAATGGCATAATATGTAAATGTTCCTTTATTAATGCTTTTCCTGTTGAGTAAATGAATTCAGTGCCTTGGAAAGAAAAGACATGCATCAGATTCAGGCCTGATGGAACTCCTTTGAAGTTTATGAAGTAAAAGCATAAATTAATTTGGACCCACACACACAAATGAGTCAGATTGCCAGGGAGTTAGAACAACATAATTTCTTGGTGAAAGTCAAGAGCAAGTAATGAGAAAAAGACAGTGGTTTATTTTGGAAAAAAATGTCTTATGATTGTAGTCTCCTGAGAGTTAACAAAATTATTTGTCTTTTAGAAAGAAGTAGATTTTGAAAGCTATTAAGAATAGAAAAAGTTTTTAGAAATTAAATTCTATATTTGGAAAAAGAAAAAAGGAAAAGCAACCAAATATAACAGGGAAGGTTTTATTCTCTGTACTACCAAAATTAGTGAAGCAGTCTTCTTCTAAAACATGGACATTGTGATCATCTAGTACTAGCCAGTGAAAGGTAGCTGAAAATGTAAAAAGTGGCATGTAGTTACAAAGCACACTATTTCCTGAAACACCACATGGTTCAAGAAATACAAGAAATCCAACGCACTAGAAAAGACTAAAAAATCAAATATTGAAAGCCAAAACAAACTCTTCTTGCTTACCCAAATACTTCCAATTAATTCCATAATTCCATGACATCTTTTCAAGTGTGGTTGGCAGACTTGGGTGTATGCACTTCCTTTTGCAGAATTTGAATAATCAACAGCACACTTTCCAACAATAAAAATAGTTCAGGATTAAACCCTGACTGGACATCATAACTAAGATTGCATATTTGGATCCTGGAGAAGAAAGACATGAGTTTATCTTCATTTATTTTACCCAATTTTATGTTGAATTATTATCTATAGATAATAATTCACCTATATTTAATTCACAATTATTATCTATAGATAATAATAACCTCCCACCATTACAGGTAATTTTAATGTCACTGTAACTGACTCTCCATACTACAAAATCACTTAAGCAAAAAGATTGCCAGAAGCTCYTAATGGGGATGCTCTAATAAATCCTTTTTCTATTAAAAAGAAGAATTTATTCATGTTCTAAAATAATTTGTGACATTCAAAGCATTTTCACATCTAAACTGCAGACATGCGTTTAACAGATTGGCTGTTAGATGGGTAAATAAACTGTCAGGATGGCCATGTCCAAAGAGYTCCTTGCAACCAAAAGGAGTGGTGTTCCTCAAGGATCCAACACTATTTCACATCTTCATAAATGACAGAGCAGGTGGGATTGACTGTACCYTCAACAGGTTTGCAAAAGACACCAAGCTGAGTGTGCAGTTGACTCACTTGAGGGTAGGGACACCATCCAGAGGGACATTGACAGACTTGAGGAGTGGAATTGTGCTCTGTGGGGACCACATTGCATCTTTTCAGTATATAAAGAGGGCAAACAGGAAAGGTAAAGCCAGAGTTTTTCCAGGACCTATAGTGGTAGGAGAAAGGGTAGCAGTAGATTTAGACAGGATACCAGGAAGAGGTTAGACTGAAAAATTTTGGTGAGATAAGTTGTGGAAGCCCTGTCATTCAAAGTGTTCATAGTCAGGTTGGACAGGGTTTTGAGCACCCTGACCTGGTGAAAGCAGTAGGGTCAGACTAAGGCCCCTACTAACCCAAACAATTTTGGGAGTCTATGATTCATGTAATTCTGTACTATTACATCAGTGATGGCCTAATAGGCCATTTAAATTTATTATAAAGAAATAAGCACATTAAACCCTCTCTTCCACTTCCACTTTCCACTTCCAGGGAAATAAGCCTGGGAAGAGGAGGAGAGTTCCTGAAACCAGTTCTAGTCACTAATGTCACTGAGAATGTTAGCAATTAATTTTTCATAGTGTTTTTTAATTTAAAAAAAAAAAAAAGTCTTTCAAGCGCTTTTTTTATTTTTCCTACTTACAGTATAAGTACATTTTGGATTAATTAGGGCAGTGGGGCGATATTGTTACAGTATATAATAGGGTTTAAAAAAAGTAAAGGAGAAAAATACTAGTAAAAGGGGAACTGTTCTTTAAACTTCCTATTTATGGCTGTTATTGAAATAAAAAATATGCATTTGGTACTTCAGGGAAAAAATCATAACATTGTTTATGTAATCCTTCCTTAGACATTCAATAAAATTATGTTGATTCAAAGCTCTTAAAGATAAGAATCTCAATAAGCCTTGCATTATGAGTCATGTGATTAAAAGCAAAAGAAGTTGATTGCATTTTTTTCTGTCACGAGAATCATGACAAACATATATTTTAAATTCAAAGTGCAGCTGCATCAAGCACAACATGCAGACTTCCTGCAATTAACTCAACAAATTAATCACTCTGCTTTAATTACAATGCCACTAGCTAACATCAACTTAAGCTGTAATTCCAAGATGCAGAAAGATGTTCCTGTCCTCCCACGGGCTAATCCTGTTTCTTCTCTGTTCATTTGTTAAGTTGGTTCATTTGTTAAGTTATGTTTTGCTGATGGGCGATTTTTGTTGCTTGTTTTGGGGTTTAGATTTTTTTTTAGGGGGAGGGGGCAGTTAAGAGGGTCGCTTTGTCACTTTTTGGGGGGAATGAGGCTTTTTAATGTGGCTCTATTTTGTCAACTACTGTACAGCATGATTCTATTGACTCAGCCTCACATACAGGAAAATATAGCTGGATGGGAACTATTTAAATTGTCTTCACCTCTCAAGGCCTTTTTAAATTTACATTCAAATGCAGCACTTTCTTTTTTCATTTTATTGCAAAAATACATTTAGAGAACATGGAATGAAGGACTTTAAAACATTATTTCAAAGGGAAAGCCTTCTTAGGCTCAGAATCACATACAACGTTTAAACTTTTGATCAAAGACAACCTTTCAGCATACAAAATGATATGTGTGCAAAAGACAAAAAGGTTATTTCAGTCATCATTCACTGCAACACTGGAAAGATGGCTATGTAAATGTTTATGTAATGCTTTGCCCCAAATTTGCTTTCTATTTTTTGCACACTTAAAATGTGTGATGCATGATTCAGGTTTCAAASACCTTTTCAGAGAGTAAAAAGATAGTCTAAAGGAAATTCAACAGACAATACTTCTTTAACCATCAAAAATTAACAAGTTGGCTATGCTAATAAAATTGAATTTCTTGCATGTGGCAAAACATGAAGGAACATGGCTTTAAAGAAGAATATTACAGTGAATTTCTCACAGTGTTTCTGAACAATGTAATAGCTGCAAACACCACCCCCCCACAAAACAAAAAAAAAAAGAAATCTCCACAAACCAGGAAAAAATAATTTAATAAAAAATTAGTTCAAACTTAGAAGTTAATTAGAAAAAATAGACTTCAAAATGAAACCCAAAATTTCATAAGSAGGTAATAAAGTGTTCACAAAGGTTTTTAAAATGTCTGTTCCACTTTATATATTCAAGTCTTTCAAGTATTTTAAATTACCTCTTCCCTCTTTTTGTAGGTCCTTACTTCCAACAAACAGCATAAGAAAGTGAAGGAGCTTGTAAACCTTTGCACTTATATGGGAGAGTGAAATGTAGGAGTAATTGTTCAGTCCTCCATCACATTCATAAGAGACTGACATTTCTTTTTAGTGGGGAGAATGACTGTCACACAATAGGATGGGCACTGAAATTAAGTTTAGTGTCCCAAAGCAGAGAGATGTATCATACAGCAGTCTACTGCTATAGCAAATAAAGCCATTGTGAAAATGAGCTCAGGAATAGGTACACTTTCGAAACAACAATTGATGTACAAGTATGGTCAGAAAAATTATTTCACTAAATAAAATTATATCAAGTGGTTATCTAAGAGCTTAAAAACCACCTACTCAAAACCTTGACGGGTACACCCAGAGTTATTCTGGTGCTGTCCCCAAAGCCCATTGCATCCTTGGAATGGCAGCCTTTAAAGAAACATAGTGACGTGCAATTTAGTCTTGTTAGCAGACTGCACAAAATAAACTGGTGAGCTAACAATYCTCTAATTTGATTTCTGACTCTTTTCTCAGCTTTTAAGCAAAACTGGGAATACAGCTTTGACTGAACGCTAGAGATGTAGTATGTCTGTCTTCAGTTTTTCTTCAGTCAGGAACACTGTAGAGATATTCAAAAGCCTTGAATGGACATAGCCTTGAGTGACATGCCCTGGGAGACTCTGTTTGATGGACTAGATGGCCTCCAGTGGTCCCTCCAACCTTACCCTTTCTGTGATTCTGTGAAAATGATTTCACTGTTCACAGCAGGAACAGTCACCTCTCCTTGAGGTCTGCTCCTGTTTCCTGAATGTACTCAGTATCTGTGAGCTAATAATTGTGTGACAGTAAGAAGAGTTCTGGGAATATTAATTCTCTGTGTTTAGCATGGTCTTGTTACCTTGGTGTCATAAAAACTCTGAACTGTTGGTGTCAGTCCCTCATTTACAGCTCTAACATTGCTTAAGGATAATGGAAAGCCTTACACAAACTTGTAAAGCTTAACAAGACAAAGGCTTTTTAAATGGGCATTTTATGTGAGCTAAGTGAGGGGTGAAGCCTCCAGTAATAGTTCATATTTCATGGGGACTTGGTTTTCATGAAATCATCTCAGTGTCATCTTTCATACATAATACAATATCAGTTCATTAAAATTCTCAGTGCAGCCCTGAACTTGGTCAGACTGAAATGGAGCTGACAAACCTCATGTCTGATGCACAGATAACCAGACCTTATGAAGGTGAAAGTGGTTTTCAGTATCTGTACTGTTCACTTGATTTATTCCATCTTYGAAGTCACGTGGCTTAATGTTTCCTGCATGGCCTGCCACTGTCATGCAAACATGACCTGATAACACATTGTCAGGAGCACTCCTGAGAGCTTACAGCAATCTAAAATCTTTTCACGGAGTGTGAAGTTCCATCTGAAATGTGCATATTTGATAAGCAGTTCTTCTTCTTCTATCTTCCATTTTCAGAAAGTTAATCTTCTGTGCTCTGCTGAATCTTGTGTCAAAACGACCTGGCTCAAAAATGCATCAGGTGGCCCAATATCACTGGGCCCCTGGGAACAGACAGAAGGTTTCCTTTCCCATCCCTGGACAGCAGCATGAAAGAGAACAGCAGTATACTGTGCTGGTCAAACCCTTTCAAGGAGATGCACTTTCAGGTATCAGGATAAAAATCCTTTTGAATTCAGTTCTATTACTTTCTGATCCTTAGGGTTAGGCTCAGGTACAGAATATAAACCATTTTTCCTCTTGAAGAGGTGCTCTTARCAAGTGGGCCGTGCCCCTCTATTTTGCCCATGTAACCTCGGTAGGTAATCTCAGAACACCCCAGAACAATTTGATACAAYGACAAGTTCCGTGGATTATCACAGCAGTGCTTTGCTACACCTCTAGCACTCAGCATTTTGCTGTCTGAGTGTCTGYCCCCACACTGTCAGGGGTGACCTTATTTTTCACACCACACCAATCACATCTGTATGATAACACCAGCTGCCTCTGTTATTTATGTTGAAATAAAGCAATCAGTTTCTACATTCACATACCCAAATGTCAAGCCACAGGACTTGATGTGGCCTACAATTTGCTAGTCATTCACTAGCCTCTCCTGCATAAATCAATCCTGAATTTAAACCAGCAATAGTTTAGTTTTTATGTGAGAAAGAAAAGCTTGCCCTCAATATCTTGCCCTGGTATCTCACAATTCCCCACACAAGAGATGTTTCCCCTTGCTCCTGTAAACAGTCTGGGAGAGGAAACTCCAGAAAAACACCCTGAGTTACAGAAATTCATTTCCAGGTAAGCTTTAACACAGCTCAGTATCTCTTGCCCCATAAATCACCCTGAAGGAAACTTTTCTTGATTGCTGCAGCTATTTGACAGCAACTCTGTGTTTGTTTTCTGGATTTGCAGCTATTCAAAATAAATTTTTCTAATTATTTGATCTATTAGAAAAAAAAGAAAAAAAGTGAAAAAAAGGAAGAATAAAATATCAGTAGTTTATTTCCAGGCAAAAAGGGCAGACACTGCACTTTAAGCAAAGCTGCTGACAAACACTAGATAATGCTGCATAATACAACACACCAAGTGAGGGATTGCAATTGTACTGTTTAGATTGTATGGATGATGTTTGAAAAATTGGTCCTGAGCACTATTAATTTTCTTTTTTTATTTACATTTAGTCAAAGGGAAGTTCTCTCAAACACATTTTGGTAGACAGTAACACACAGGAAAAATCAAAATTTCCTTGCTTTAGATGTTCTCACATCTGTTTTTTAATGACAATGTAATTTTACTGGAGGGAGTGATGAGGAATTTTGTCTTTTGAGATGTGTGTTTCCAGATAAGAAGACMGGAAGAGATTGCCCAGCTTTCACATTTTCACTCCCAAACATATGATGTCAGTGTTTTATYTCTTCCAAGGGTTGGATGCAAACCATGGAATTAAAAGAGTGGAACCCTTCTCCACCTTGGCTCTCAAAGAAGACAGCAACATGCACAGAGGCTGAAAGACATAACTGTATACCATATTCACTGTRCAATATCCCTTCTTACACTTTCATAGGACTGCTAAACATTATAAAACAAGCACTGGCTGCACAGTTCTGTGATGAGTCAAGTTTTAACAGGGAGCAAGAGCTGCTTTTCTAAGCATTTGAAAGGAGGTAAAATGGAAGAATGAACTGATGATATTTTATTTCCAGACTGGCTTACAGCAGTGACTTGACAGTGAGACCAGTGAACTCACTTAAAATTATTTTGAAGCTATCCTGAGGCAAAAAAATCATCAAGATGGAAGAGCAGAACTAAAACATAAAACAAGCTTTTCAGCAGCAGAGCCATCCTCCCCATTAATCACACCAGCTGAAAAACACGCTTCTGTCCCCCTAAACTCCCTTTAAAMTTACTATTTATAGTACGTGTCATACAGTCAGCTAGATCTACTAGGCATTTTTTTTGTATTTAATCATACAGATTATTTTCAGTACACTACTGGATTTCCCACATTCAGTCACAGAAATATCRCATAAAACACTGCACTTGACCACAGCTTGTCTGAAATTTTAAAATTCTTTGTAAAAGAACAAAGTCCAACAGTTACTGAAAGTCAGCTTTTCTGAATTTAAAAAAAAAGAAACAAACAAAACCATCAAAAAAAACTGAAAAAAAGCTATGCTAGAACATGTTAAATACTAGCAAAACCAAATTTCTAGCCATATTTCAAAGCATTAACACCCAGATTGTCACATTAGATGCTGGTAATTGACAGGTAAAAATTGGGGTAGATAATTGAAATACCCAGTCCAGTGAGACTGCTGACTAGAGACGTTCAAATTCCTCTGAGTCAGGTTCTCAAGACTAAATAGAACTTGGAATGGAAATACAATGCTCAGGACATGAAGGAATTGAAGCACTGGTTGATTCARCCACTTTGTGTCTGATTGACTGACCTGCTAGGTCCTGGCGGTTCTGGCAGCACTAATGTCGACACTGAAGACCATTTCTCTTGTGATTTGCTTTCTAATCCTCAGTTAGTCTTTAGAAATCTCTAACATATATTCATTGCTTTTTGGCCCATATGAGAAATGTGGTATTTAGCCAGATGTACAGTATTAAAATCATATTTGTGTGGTGCAGAAGGTCCCATAGTAAGTTAGGCATGAAGAAGCAAAACCTCTTTTATCTGTAAATGTACTTAAACTTGCCTTAACCACTTCATAAATTATAAATCCCTTCTGTATTGGGTTCTAAGAGGCTATTTCTACTTGACATCTTGAAGATTTCCCAACAAAGGCATTTATAAGACCGTGTTACTTCAGTCTCAGCAGCACTCACCTGCTGTTTCAAAACTTTCCAATAGCTACCAAAGTTCTTTACAACTTCTCTGCAAAATCATATTTTTTTTAAAAATAACTGTAAATTAGAAATTAATATCACTAATACAACTTCTTATGGACTAAACCTATTTCGTCTTCCAGTTGTATTTACATAATTGTTAAATCTTGACCTTACTTAATATAAGCTTTGTTAGACCTTTAGAAATCAAAGTTGGAAATACAAGTGAAATACACTAATATATTGTTATATGTATCATAGTCTCATGAATATCTAAGGAGGTTTTATTTTTTTTTTACTTTGCATTTTCATTTTTCTTTTTGTTTGAATACCTGGATTTTATTCTTCCAGGAGAAATAAGTGTTGCTTTAATTGCACAAGTGTCAWCTAAAGGTCACAAGCATTCAGGGAGGGTATCCCACATCTCCATTCTTCAGTCAGCATTTTGGCTCTGCTCAGACAAGGCAGTTAGACACAGCCACAACATTAAACACCTAAATAGGTTCAGATCTTTTGACAACATGTGCAGCAAGGGACACAGGAAGTAGGGATAAATTGTCATGTGCTTCATTTAAGGCACAAAGCCATTAAAACAAATGTTTCTTATGGTAATTATCTACCTATACATCTCAAAGAAATTGACTAACAGCTTCAATTCATAACTGGATGCAACTCTGATGCCACGAAGTAAATGTTATAAATGAAACGTATAAAACGCCMAATTAAATAATTCAAARAATAATTTATTACAAAATAGAGCRACAAAATGCCAGGATGCCACAACAAAAGGCAGAGCTGAGCCCGGGATCGGCGCTGGGTGAACCGYGTGTACAGCCTCTATCRCCCTGTACACCCCCCAGTTCACACAGTCCGCTCAGAGCAGCCCGTTCTTGTTCTGTTTTTCTGMCYGGAGGCCACATTGCAACAGTCTATTCGGTGTCCAGTCCTCGTTGCATGTTCATCTGGAGATCCTTTCAGCGTTGCTGGACTGCTGAATAGTTTTCCAGACGGAGATGGGTGTTTGAATGGATTTCCGAGGAGTCCCATTCAGATGTTATCCGCAGCATTGGTGCTGATGGTCTTAGTAACTGCTCATGGTCTTAGTAACTGCTCTCACCACCGGTCCGATCCCGATCTATTTGCGAGTCCGCCCATCTTTCCATTGCAAATCCTGGTCTCCGGGCTTACCGGCAGCAGTGATATGATCTTAATGTGTACATTCCGCTGTCCCCGACCCAACCTTTATTGTGGCATGACTTAGGATTTTATAATATAACATTATAACACTTAATATAACAGTTTAAACATGAATTATTTCGGGGCATCTATCACAGTAAATATATTAAGCATATTTTAGTCCCAGTTTTAGCATCTGTCCTGGTTTTGACTGGGATAGACTTAATTTCTCTTCAGTCACTGTTACAGTGTTGTGTTTTGGATTCAGAATGAGAGTAATGTTCATAGCACACTGGTGTTCTGATTTTTTGCTAAGTCGTGCTTATTCTGAGTCAAAAAATTTTTTTTCTTGTCTCATGCTCTGCCAGTGAAAAAGGATGCAAAAGAAACTGAGCGGGAGCACAGCCAGAACAGGTGACCTGAACTGACAGAAGGCTTATTCCTAACCACAGAATGTCATGCCCAGTATGTAAACTGGGGGCAGTTACTGAGAACGGGGCCTGATCTGAGCTTGTGAAGTAGCGTCTGAGATAAGTCAGTGGGTGCTGAGCAACTAAATTGTGCATCCCTTATTTAGGGCTTTTTTCCTTTCCCTTTTTATTATCATTGTATTATYCTTTACTGCTACTATTTTACTTTGTTTTTAATTATTTGATAGTTTTTATCTTAACCTACAAGTGTTATTTTTATTCTCCTCTCCATTCCCATGGGATTTAAGGGAGAAAGAGAGGGTTGAAAAAGTAGTTTCATGGTGTTTCATCTCCAGCTGGGTTTAAACCACAATGGCATCCCACCTAGAAGCATTGACATACAACAATAAGGTATTGATTGGAAAAGTTCTGTAATGCCACAACTTCATATCCTTCTACGTCTTTTTTTCACTCTTTCTCCCCASTATATATTTATATATGGAAATACACTGATGTATGTAGATGGACACAAATATATGTGTGCACACAAAAACATACCTGTAGAAAGATAACCTCCAGAAAAATCCAGAGTCCATCACTAGTTTTATTTKTTTTGGTTTTATGTCTGCCTTACTTGGGAAAGTAAGTGAATGCAAGCACCCAGAAGCAATGCACAGAAAGCATTGCCTTGAGTGAAACATGGTCAAATTAGAGTTGCTTCTCTAGACATTCTCTACTAACCTAATCCAGTATTGGTACACTGACCTACTGGTATGTCTTCAGCGATTATCTGTAGAAAATTGGACTATATGGACTGCACAGCCTGGACTGCACTGGTCTGCAAGGGCTTTGCCATTCACAGAATAAATAATGGAAAAGCTTAGTTTCTTACAGAGAAAGATGCAATATATGTAGAAGTATGTAAAATATGTTGAAACCATAAAAGAAGTCATCTTCTGTTGGATGCATGTCTGATAAAACAGAACCAGGAGAGCAAGGAACATAGGTTTTTATTTTCATATTAACCAACTGCAGAGTGATAGTATTTGGAAGCAGTAAATTATCCATGCAGACTTTTCACTAACTGTTGTGGTTAAACTGGCTTGGATGTGAATTCACTGTAATCACAGACTTTGCACTGGTCTGAAACATGTAAGTTTATGAGTGCTTGTAACATAAGAAAAATGTAAAGGGGAACTGCCTTCCAACTGTTGTTGAATTAACTTGATTACCCTTCAAAAAACAGCCATGAGCATAGTTAATTGTGGCAATAAAAAATGTGAAATTAGCAAGTRTAAACTGTGAATATGAAGATCGTGGTCTTTGTTAGTCTAAGTACTTCAGTGGCACAAGAAAATTGTGTTTCTTTTATCCTCACTGTTACTCAGTGAATCCAAAAAAATGAACCCAGGCTCTAGCTAGTAAGAAACAGTATGTCCTGCCCTTCAGGCACTGTCTTGGTTCTTCCTAACATTTTATGGATGATCTGCAAAGGAAACAAGCGTTGTACTGATCCCCAAGAAGGCTGAATGAAGATAACCACCTCAAGCAGCTCAAATCCTGCCCTTGAGGCAAACTGGCAGCTCTTCTCTTACAGATGTGTGTTTGACGGAAGAAACAATTTCTTCAATGCAGCCAATGCAAACTGTAAGGGAGAGGGATTTTCTCCTCTATRTCTTTAATAAGTCACACAGAGTTGTCTACTGGGCCACCTGGTTTTGGCTAATGTTCAGATACTTCAGAAGRCCCACAGCTACGTGGTTTTGAGCAGTGCTGTTATGCTGGAAAGTACCAGCCATCAGTGTCTGTGACCTGGCTGGAGCCCTGCCCTCACTCCAGCCACTTCACTATCCAAAGCCTGTTATATTCTACAGCTGTGGCAGATTTGCTATGCTAGATGCATACTGACTGCCCAGGGGCACTCAAGGGATTAATGAGTAGTTTTGTAGTCAGCCCAACCCAAGAATCCCATGAATAATCAATGGTACTTGAGGCTCTTCGGGTAATTGAATTGCAAACCCAGTAATAACTAGAGATGTATCAGCAGCAGAATTATGCTTATGCYTGCCTCTAAATGTACAGACTAATGAAAAAAAAACTAGTGATTGTGAGGATTATTTATCTACTTCTATACTTATATTAAAAAAGGAATCTCTATAMATTTTTGCATCTGATTGATGTTCATCCTCTCTGAGTCACTCTCTAATTGGGCCTAAACCACGTGATTCTAGTACACCCAGTGGCAAGATCAAGAAAGGGATAGAACACAGTAGAATTATATGTATATTTTAAAGGTGGAAGGAAAATTTAACACTAGCAAACTGATTTTAATGAGTTACTCATGGATAAATGGGTTAACAACACCACATGACTAAATGTTTCTCTGTAGAATGATCTCTAATTACAATAAGTTCTCCTGTGGACAGATAAAAGCACCACCATATGCAAACTCAGACTCCCTGTATTTGTAAAATAGATTATTAGAGCATAGGTGAATTTTTAAAATATCAAATAACATTTGCTGACTGAGGAAAGAGGAATTTTCTAAGGGATAACTAAAATCAGAATTGAGAATAATTTTTTTTTGATGATACCAAGAGGTCAAGCAGTTAAATCAACAGGCATAAATAAGAGCAAAGAATATTTTTTACAATTTTATGTATATTTAACTACTGAAGTAGCCAGTGTGGCTTATGCAAAAGTTAAT
Organism: Alauda arvensis; assembly: GCA_902810485.1. Classification (NCBI taxonomy): domain Eukaryota; kingdom Metazoa; phylum Chordata; class Aves; order Passeriformes; family Alaudidae; genus Alauda; species Alauda arvensis. The sequence goes on from CADDXX010000600.1 coordinate 217,484, forward strand.
GGATTGTTACATCTAGAAAATAGACATAGCCAAGATTTTATTACAGACCTTGCCATGTTTCTCTCTAGTGGCAAGACTTTTGTCTTGTAATGACTAGTTCTCATCTTGATTGTTTTCAGAAGCAACAACTAGTGTTACTTTTTAATCATTAGAAAGCAGTGACTTCCAACCCCGTATTTCCAATGGTTTGTAGCCATTCCCTGACACAGGAGTCTCCCTTTGATGAGGTAAAGCAACAGTCACCCGTGACTTGTCAAGCAGCTCCYACAATGTAGGGGACCAGAAGCACATCACAGCACATGGGGGACAAGGAAGTGGAGGAGCATCCGTTTTCCTGCTGGATTTATCACAAAGATTATATCTGTGATATCATTACAAAATTTCTGTTGTTCCTGAATATTCCTGATCATTCAACTGATGCTTCAACTGTTTGTAAGGCTAGACCACAGCTGAAGAGACGGGTGTCTCAGGGGAGGTGGGGGAGCACAGTAAGAACCATAATTGTCTGTACCCCTCATTCAAGTATAGAACAGACATAGCTAGACTATATCTGTATAGATGATTTTGCTTAACAGATACCAGCTTGACCAGCCTAGCTTGAAGGGGACATGGCAGGGATTCCAACTCAGTTGGAATATTGAGAGGACCTCAAACGTCCCCTGTGAAGCACACCCATGTAATTGGCAAGTGAGCTAGGCAGATGTAAGACCCTTAAACAACCATGTCTGTGGCTTGGGAAATTTGAAAACCCTATAAAAAGGGCTGCCAGACAATAAACAAGCCTGTTGCTAC
>CADDXX010000600.1:223275-225721 GCA_902810485.1 Alauda arvensis
TTGACTCAAATTTTTATTCAAGCTAAAGACACAGGAATTGTCTTTCATTGAATTGCACAACATTTTTTACTAATTCTTACTTTTATCTAAACATTATTGCTTAAGATTAAAACCTCTGTTAATAAAGAAAAAATATATTTTAATTTCTAATACATTATGTAGATTTCAAGTGTCTCTGTTTTAAAAAATAATGGTTCTGTGTGTTTTCTGTCTTGCTTAGATGCACAGTTGCCTTTTGTTTTTATGGAGAATGGAAGACATAACTCTTTCAACAATTTGATGAGTTTTGTTTATTCAATCTGTCCCTGGAAATCTATAACTAAAAGGTCAGGCATCAAAAGATTTATGCTTTCTTTTATGTGATCTTTTTTGTAAAAGATCCTTCCTTTCTCTTCTTTTTATATGCTGTTTGTTGTCTGTTAACTGTGCAGATGTTAGTTTAAAAAAAAAAAAACAAAACCAAACTTCCTGCAGTCAGAAGAAAATAATTCACTCCCTTTTCAAATTGCAGCAATTGTGAAACAGGGTAACCATACAGGGCTAGCAGCCAAAATCCTTTCTGAGAGGGTCACATACATCAGTGAGCCTTGTAAATCGTTTTTAAACTCAATCTCAGTCCTGGATTTATTTGTTTTTCTAAGCAGACTGATCTGGCTCCCTTCAGGCCCTACAAAATGATCTGTCACTGTCTACCCCAATAACCTGAGGCAGCCAGTAATGAAGTCAGCTCACCAGGCTTTGCAAATAGCCTGGTATCTCAGATCATGTAAGACCTTTTCACTTATTGGGTTTCCACCTCAGGGTCCCCTCTGCTTCTCTGCCTTTCCCTGGTGRATGCACATGTGTGCAGCTGAAGTCGACTCCTGGGAAGATTCTGGGACAGTCTGAGAGCAACTTGGTGATTTGATTCAAAAAAACTGTATGTTTCCAAATTAAAGAACTCCCTGTTTTAGTTTGTTCTTATATTGATGCTGATGTTCTTTTAGTAGCCTTGGAGGCTGATCTGTAGTGATCACAGCTGTTAAATACTTTCAGCCTTGGCTCAGACGGCTATAAAAACTTGGGACTTAGTTAAATGCAGGTCTTGACCTAACTCTAAAATAGAAGATTGTTTTTGTATTGGAATAAACATTAGATTATTTGGGATTAGGTGTAGATGACCCCAAAACTATGAAGAAATTATTTATATTAGGCATGTCATAATCACAAAATCAGAGAGTTGGACAAGTTGGAAGAGACCACAGTGGGTCATCTGGTCCAGCCTCCATGCTCAGGCAGGGTCATCCTCAAGCATAAGGCACAGGATTTCATCCAGATGTTTCTTGAATATCTCCAGTGAGGAAGATTTAACAACCTCTCTGGCCAATCTCCAGCAGTGCTTAGTTGCTTGCCCAATGAAGTTCTTCATTGTAAAAACCATGAAAGAAAAGACATGACAGAAAGCGGAATTTTACTTTCCCAACCTGTATCTTCCCAAGACTGCCAGAGAATTCATGCATTTTCCCTTCCAGTTTCTATCTAGGTTGAATATAATTACTTTTCACTGTGTTTCTCTTTGCTACACTGCAATATTAAAAAAAAAATATTAGTTTACACATTTCTGTTAGCAGAATAAGGATCTTACTCTGATCACTCTGGTTTTAAATCCGGGCCATACAATTCCCCTGCCCTTTAGGATGCCCATAACCTCACATGGTAGTATGTATTTCCCAGCCAAGAGTCAGTGTGGCAGCATTTTCTGCAAGCTTCACAAAATCAGAGGTGATGAATCAAGCTGACCACCTGTCACTTCAGGTGGAGATGCTGAATAACACAGCAACTTACCCAGTGATCTGAACTCAGAAATGAGGCCTTGTCATACATTTTTGTTACMCATACTCTCAAGGCTTCACAGCTTTATCTGCTTTTCCTGACAGCACTCACTGCGTAGAAGCCAGCAACAGCTGATTTTTATTGGCTCTCTGGGGGCTTATCCCATCACACAAAGTAAGTGCAGAGAATGATTAACCCACAGCTGAATCCCAAGATGTAGCCTGTATGTTTCAGGTGCTTTCATCCTCCTCTGGAGAAAATGTGGTGTGAATATTTGCTCCAGAACAAGCTGTGTGTTTTGTTTCCTAACAAAAGTGTTATAATTGAAAAGTTTTAAATGAAATTGAGATCCAATATTGATTCTCTCTATGTCTTTGACAGTATTACTTTGACCTTAATTTTTCATTGACTGCATAACTAATTTTCTTCAGAATTAGTTCCATTGTAAGTGCTTATTTGGTAGATTGTTGGAGTGTTTCTATTGTTATTTAAAAAAGATTTCCACTCACAGAGTGAACTGAAAATTTTCACTTATGGTGAAATTCCACATAAATTTAAGTATGGACTGTGGAATCCCAACAGGGAAGGGAAGGGAAGGGAAGGGAAGGGAAGGGAAGGGAAGGGAAGGGAAGGG
>CADDXX010000600.1:225831-265831 GCA_902810485.1 Alauda arvensis
GGAAGGGAAGGGAAGGGAAGGGAAGGGAAGGGAAGGGAAGGGAAGGGAAGGGAAGGGAAGGGAAGGGAAGGGAAGGCTCATGGTAAAAAAGTAACAACACAAGTCAGAGTCTGCAAAAGCTTATAAATTATACACACAGCATGGAAATTGGTACACTAGTCCTTTTCCTTATAGTAGAAAAACATGGTGGAGGATTTTGTATAAGGTGTAGGTAAAAGAGGGGACAGAGAGAGAGATATTAAATAGAGGGAGAGAGACAGGAAGAAAGATCAGTCCCAGCTCCAGAATTGATGCAGTTGATGGAGTGTTCAGGGTCCTCAGGGAAGCATCTTTTTATGTATAAGTTTCCCCACCCCAGAGCTGAATTTCTCACATGTAAATAAGCAAATTAGTTATCATGTACAATTGATCCTTCTAAACCTCTCTGGAAACAGGTCCCAGAGTTTCAAGGACCCTTAATGGTCTTGATGCCCCCACTACCGGGTAAATGTCATTTCTACRTGTTCTCTATACTGTGTTGTGTCTCCAGGAACTGGAACACAGAGGTTTGTCCCAGAAAAGTGTTGCACTATCTCTGTATGGCCCCTTTTCCTGTCAAATCATGTTCTTTCTCATGGCATGTTCTTACTAGCAGTCCTCTGTTGGCTCCAGCCATCAGTGTTTGAGACATACACATCAGCCTCTCCTGCGCTAGCAGAAAGCATGGGTGGCTTTCAGATTTCAGACTATGGGTAGGGAAGCACAAGATCACACAATTAAAAATCTAGATCTTTTGAGAGTCAGTGGCATCCCAAATATAACACGTCCACCAATAAATTATTATGTGTTAATGTATCTGGCATTAAATATACAAAAAAAATTACATTTTATGAAAAGAAATCACAAGCTAAAGATTTAGTCGCAAGTTCTTAAAAGTTCCACTCAAAGTCATGCACCCATTTCTCCCTAATGACTTTGAAAATCTCAATCACTGAATGCAAGCACATTTRAAAAAAGAAGGCTCCAATTGTTTGACCTGTCACATAAAACACAGACAAACAAGGCAGAAGAAGAGAGATTAAGGAAGTCACCTTATGGACAGTAAAAAGCCTGAGAAAGTCCCTTTCTACAATACAGTGAAAAGAACAAAAACAAAAAAATTACTGCCAATATTAACTGCTTTAATGAGTTTGACAATTTTCTAGTAAAAGTTATACAGGGCTGTTCATTAAACTTGAAGTTGAAATTCTGGTAAATTAGTTGACTAACTACAATCAATGAAGTTCCTGTGATCTATCCTGTTTCTTATGCTTTTAGGGAAACACATGATGGTAGAAAAAAATCAGGATGGAATTCAGATGGAATTCATGACCATAAGATAGAAAAAATAGTCACATATTAGCAACGTGAAAACTATCATACATCAAAACCCAATTAGGTTCATTTTACATTTGGTACAAGTTACTAGAAATCTGCCAAATACGCTCTTGGTGTGCATATACATGAACCAGGTMATTCATTACCAAATTTCTGAAGTATAGCATACTCAATAGAATAAAAAAATGTGTGTGAATTAGGGAAAATAAATTCTGCAGTGATACATCTTCTTCTTTTAAACTCACCAGCTGTAAAATCAGGAAGACTTCCACCTTTATAAGATGTAGAAACACTGCAGCTTCTATTTGACCATACATATTCCCTTTCTGAAGACTTTTWAAAAAATTATGCAGTGAAGAAAAAAATTTGCAGCATTTCCTTTTCCATTAATATTTTATTTTTCCCTTTTTYAGGATATGTATTCAAATTGCTGGTGCTTCATGGCAATTATCATACATTATATGAAATGCATTAGAACATTAGAAATAGACTTTGACAGAATTTAAAACCAACAGCTAATAGCCTTATTTTCAGGTAAAACTTTCTAATATAAGGCTTTGTGATGACAGTATATGCTGCGTAAGGATGACTGGCAGACCCTAAAAGATCAATACTACTTAGATAYGATGATTAGTGTCAGCAGAAAAGAAAGTTATTAGGACTTTATGAAGAGAATAGAGAAGCAGAGCCTGATTTGGAGCCACATGTATTTGAAGCARTGCACTGGCTTTTCTGGTTAACTGCTTGGCAGCTCTAGCATTATATATTCAYCACAGATCATTTCAGTCAAAACTTATAAATTTTGAATCAGTCTAACTTGTGCAATGGCCATCTGTTCACATGACAATGTAATCCTCAGTTCACAGTAATTGTACACTTCCTTCACAGGAAAGCCCTGGAAYGAGAGGAAAGAGAACAAACTCAGCACCTGTGTCTACAGTTTACCTGGAAAAGTGCACGATGGGAACATGAAATAAGGAGTTATCCTGGGAACAATCAATACAGGCTAGCAGAAACTGCATTAAATCTTTCTTCTTTTTACAGTAACCTCTACCTAGGGCCACAGACATGCATTCTGAAGATTTTTACCATTTACTGAGGTAAAGTGGAAGAGATGGGTAGATCATCCTTCCTATTCAGCCAATAAAAAGCTTACCAAATAGTTTGCCATTAGCATTCTACTCTGAATTCACCTCTTTCAGCTACACAATTCTCTAATTCACCCATGCAATAAACCCAGCTCCTCTATTTACCTGTATKAGTGTGCAAACTTTAATCATTTATATGCCTCAAATTTTCACAAATTCTCACATGCTTCTATTTTAGCACCCAGTTTTGAAGAGAGGACAGAAAATGGTGTTGAAATTATATAAACAGAATTTTTAAAATCTATCACAGAGTTGCTGTCCTGCTTTTCACAGCTCAACTTTATCAGGTTTCTACATCTTTTCCTCACTTAGTTGTCCTCACTAATGTCCTACCATTACAGTAGGACAAAGAACTCTGTTTTAGAAAATCAAGCACACATTCTTGTTCCTGTACTAAATAACCATCATAATCCTCACTTAATGCATCATATCCCTCATGGGTATAACCTCACTAATGACATCACCTCTCTTTTGCAACTTGCATGAAGCACTCAGCACAATTAGAAATAGCATGTTTTCTATTGCAATTGATTTCCCCAAAACAGAAATGACTCCTCTCAATAATATTGTCATGATGTTGACAGTGCACAAAGAAACAACCAATTAAACACAAAAGCTCATCCAAAAAACTCTTTGATTCCACTGACCAAAATTCTTGAGCAGGACCTTATTGGTTTCTGCTCATGGGTCACATTGGGGAATGCAAGTAGAATGACTTGCTTCCACTGAATCAAAAATCTTCAATCCCTTGGAAGATTCAACAGTTTTATCATGTAGATTTCCATTTTACATCCAGGGCTTCATAAAGAAMAATATCAGACACACTGGGATTTTGGACCTAAAAACTATTCCCTGAAGCACTTARCAAATTAAAGGTTCAGGGAAATAAATTGCCACATTCATGGGAAAATTAGCCACCAGAAACAGAGAAGGGGAAAAACAAGAGAGAGACAGAGAATTCACATTCTGCTATATACTAGGGCTTGAGTTCAAAACTAAGAAAATCCCTTTGCCACGACACACACCTCCTTTGCCTCCAAAAAATGGTTGCTCCATTCTGCCACCACATGGAAAGAGGGAAATWAAGACAGTTGATGTAAAGCCATGAGTGCTAAAGGACTGCCTTCAATGTGCAAGTGGCCACAGCAGGAGAAAAAACAGTGTTATGCAAAAACAGAGCTAAAGTAAATATAAACAAAACAAAGGAAAGAAAAATAGGAGAGAAAAACGGTACCTAACTGAAACAAGAGTGATCTCCACAGGGACAAATAAACTTAGTCTTTCCTTCCCATTACATCTGGCATAAACAAAATATTGAATGGGGAAAAAAAAGAAAAACAAACTAGAGTAAAACYTTCCACCTGCCCAGAAGCAACAAACCATTCAAGGCAGGACTTCCAAGAGACAAAATAAGTCACAATTCAAGTCAATGTTTCACATTCTCATTATCTAATCCTAAAGCCACACAAATCACACTCACAAGTGGTAAAAGCCAATTGACTTAATCCTTTGAGTCATAATTTTTGCCCCCCTSAAATCTATGATGTCCTGGCAAGAAACTGCAACCTAGCTTTACTTACTGCAAATTACTTAGAATTACTTATTCAAACTAAATGGTGTCAGTGGAGAAAAACCCAGCAGCTACAGTTAAACTTCAGTTTAGGTTCTCAGTGACATACACCAACATCTGTACCAAACTAGCAGGATCTGTGTCAAGGGATGGGGAAAAGACCTGTTTAGTAAAAATCAATAACACGGTGACTACATGAACTGCCACAATAAGTTACTAATTTTKTGTGACAACAGAAGGGTTCAGAAATAAAGGAAATATTTCAAATTATGAGAATATTTATAACTTTTGAAAAATTATAAAAATATTTTGACATATTGAAGGAAATGAAGTCTGTAGGACTTCAGAATTTTCCATGAGCTGTATCACAAGTAATATCTCATCTGATCATCTCTGACCAGCAGAATTTGGTTTATTATTGTCATGTTTTCAGAAATCACAAAGATTTCACTAAGACAAACATACATGTAATAAATAAATCAAAAACTGAGTGGCAAAATTTTTAGTATTAAATATACCAGCAAAAAACCAAGAACTCAAGGCAAATAGTTAATGAAAATAATATTAATGATTGCAAAAGTGACTTCACRAACTAATATGGTCAATAAAAGTTGGAGCATGCCTTGTTTCCATCATCCATTGCAYCTTTYCTGCAGCTTCCACACAAATGTCTATTTCTTCAAGCAGCAAGAGAAACTATTAAAAGCAGCAGGCACCACATTATTTTTTTGTTAATGTTCTCAGTCTTAGTCTGAGTTTACTTATGCACTAGAAATGTCCTTGCTTAGGATGTGTTTATAAGCAATGTGCATTCTTTCTCCTCCTCTTCTCCTTAAAAATCAAACCCATTTTGAATTTGATTTAAAAGTTACCAGTTATTTTCCACATGACAGAAGTGATTTTTRAGGTGCTCAAAAACTGGTTTTCCTCAAATCTCTTTTACTACATAGAGGTTCTTAGACTGATATACTTTACCTAATTTCATTTTTAAAAAACCCCAAACAAATATAACCCCAAACCCAGAAATTCAAAGGGTRTCATATTTATCTACAGTATCATTGCAATTTATGTACATTTTTTAAATAAGTAGATGAATTCTTAAAAGGACCAGTGTAATCAAGGTAATGAATGTCTCTGGACATGAGCAATGCTGCTGTGATGGCCCTGTCACCAGTGACACAAAGCTTCAACTCCTGAGCCACAGGGCACAGGAGGACTCATCTTGCTCTGTGACAACATCCCATTGCTGAAAGAAAAGTAATGAACTAAATCACCACAGTGCTCCCTGGGAGCTCACATGCACATTTAATGATACTTACAATAGCTGAATATGTCCCTTGTATGTTAACGCTCTTGATAGTTAAATATTTCAAAAAGGGCAGGGATTATTAAGGCTATTGATGTCTGTCATTCACCCATGTGACCAACAGTACTTGTTCAGGACTGTGCCTGCTGTTCTTGGGGGSGATATGAAATAGAGAGATGTAACCTCAGCATGCTGGAAGCAATCCAGTAACCTAGCCTTCAACCAGGCACAAACACACATTATGTAAATTGTGCTATCAGTCTGACTGCTAGAACTAATCTAGTGTCAGACAGCACTGCAGATCACTATGAAAAGCACTTTTTACTGTTCCACTTCTAATTTTGTAAAAGAACAGAGTACACCCCAAGTATTAATCTTTTTGTTTTCAAAATCAGTGTTACAGAGTGTTTAACATTAATTATCTGATTTACCAAAAATGCCAGATATAGATCTTCAATAAATGTCACAGGATGGATCTTCAGATACTCGGCATCTCTGACAGGACCTACATATTTCATCCAAGCATGAAATCAATTTAGTTTTAAAATACAAAAATAATTTCTTAAGACTACAGACATGAGCTAAGTTTCTGTGCTATGAGCAAAAGAGTTTATCTGTGATATCTGCTTAGGTTCACACCTTGGTGTAAAACCAAAACYAGAATTRAATCCCCTTCATAAGGGAAATTCTGAAACATAATGTCTTTTTGATATGTTCATCTACACGTGTTTTTGAAAACACTAAAGATATCTTGGAAAACCTGCATCTTATAGTATTTGTCTATTACCATCTGACAGGAAGCGTGTGATTAGCTCCTCTAAAGTCTTATTTATATGTTTAAGTAGCTCTCTTTTAAGGATGGCAGACATGATTCAGAAACTTTTCTTGAACAGCTATGTGCCAAACAGACAGGCATTTATMATTTATACACTAACTTTTATTCAYTTTCTRCACCATTAAAAAATCAACCATGAAAAGAAAAGCAAAAACTGCTGCACACAAACTTGCATTGCTGTCTAAGCAAGTCTAACTAAAAAAAACTCTAACTGAAGCTTTATTAATAAATAAACTTATTAATTTCTATTGAAGTAAAGCCTATCCAGGTATATACTAATTCCAGCTCTCATTAATATATCCTGAWTTGTCTGATGTGAGTTAGGCCCACTTTTATTTCCTCTAGTTCCCATGCACCTGAGCTGCCCTAGTGGCTGAACAGTGTTTGAAACTGCACCCACTTCAAGGAATCTTGTGACACAACACTAAATAAACATTAATCATGAAGCTGGTCCCACAACACCAGAGCCGCAGGATGGAAAGCCACTGGCTTTCCCACCAGTTCTGGGAAATAACCCAACCCAAGTGTAACTAGGTTTTGCTAYAACTAGGTAGTTAGTATAATTACAGTGATTTACAAACTTCAGCCTATGTAAATCTATTCCTTGTGACTCTGATGTTTAGAAGTATCTTACCATGATAATGACAGCACCATTCTCAGGACTAATTCAGTGAAAAGAGCAACACACACATGACAAATTCTGTGGGGAAAAAAAGATAATTATTTTATGACTGAAATGTATAGAACCTCTAAGAGAGACTGGACCATAAAGAAATGTAGATACTATACTTGAAATTTGCATGAGGCAGACCCACCAGCACCGCTAAATTTAAAGCACGAAGACCCAATGTATGCTTTGCTGACATTCTCTGCAATTGGTACCTGCATTTCTGGCATTTGCCATGTCTGCCAGATGTCCAGGAACTGATAAATCCAAAGTCATACCCCAGCAAATTACAGTGAGRGATTGATAGATTAGGACAATGCTTGAAAGAATTCAAGATTTTKACCAAACAGGACACAAAATGTTGGGGAAAAATTCATAGAGGTACCTTGGCACAACTGCCYTGATAAATCATACGTGACAGACTTGGGACTGAGTAAGACCTCCCCAGTGCTGYATCCCAGCCTTCATTCTGGACCAACCTTCCTTGCTAATGAAACCATACAATAAAGTACTCTCATAATTTTTCAATTTGATTCCTTCTAGCTGTATCAGCACAAAATCAGAGATCATTAAGAGAAAGGAGTCTTCCCCCCAGCTCTCAGTCAGATAATCACTTCTATTTCCTCACAATAAATTCTTTTAGTGAAATGAAAATGATTTCAAAGAACACAAACTGACAATTGAAAGCTACCATTGATGCCCACAGGATGTCATACATCTCCCTTTCAGGAAATTAAAGCAGTAACAAAAGCAGGCAGAGACAGTAAAATGATGATAAAAATGTATTTTGATTAAATTATTCTACAATAAAACTAAAAGGAATCTAAAAACCAAGTCTGATTATCATCCTCATCATGCCYGTTGAATGGCTTGAACACAAAATCATTTCAAGATGAGCACTGAACTGGCTGCAAACAACATTAAAAGTCAGATCTTTTCCTCTCTCCTTCCTCTTCAGATATCATGCCATYATGATCAGTTTAAACAGTCCCATAYGACTCAAAGTAYCACCTGCAAGCAGWAGGAAYCCCTTCTGAACACAGTACTTTCTGTAAACACCCTATGCCTACAAAAAAGCATTGTTCAAAAGGTGGTCTTTCCACACAGCATAAAAYAGCCACTTGCTAAGAAACCAAGAAAGACAAATTGATTATAGAGAAAAATGTTTCTATCTTTCATTGAGAAACCAAAGCAGAGTTACATTTTTAATGACTAACTATACCAAAATGATTTATTCACAATGCAGACACTGTTTCAAAAGGTAATTTTAAATCATTTATTTTTTATTCTTATTTTTGGTTTTAGGTGAAATTTTCCCAGTGTCTTGGTAAATATATGTTCACTATAGCTTATGTACTGGTTTTGCACAGCCTGGTTTTTGGTAGTGGCAGTAGGGTAGCAGTGTTTGGCCAGTGTCAAACCATGACATTATGGCTTTTGGACCTGTTTTCTTTTTTGAATCCTCTGAAAAACCACATTCTTTGAGAGACAAAAAAATTGATTCGCTTTCACCAAYAAATGTCTAAAATCAATCAGAATGTGAACTAGAGTTTGAGAGAAGAATAGATTGCAGCTGTAAACAGTGGTGAAGTTTATTCTATATAATGACTATGGCATTAAGATTTTTTTCTCTTCCAAGAAATGACAGGATTAACAACAAAATGTACCAAATTTGTACCTTCATAATGTACAACAAAAAAAAACTCAAATTGTTCAGCAGTGGCCCCATAAAGGATGACAAAAAAAAGTAGTATTCTTGTCAAGCTTTACATTTTACATGAAAATGGTCCATTTCACAAATGCATTACTTAAAGTCCCAAGCTGTGAATTTTAAAATCTAACATCTCAATAACTATCCCAGTTTTCATCATTGTTCCATACCCATAACAACTTCAAACAGACTATATAGGAATATTTCCTTGCTTTTCCACATTTATGGATTTACCTGATGTATGATCTTAAATATCTACATAAACATCCACCTGCTTTGGTTTAGAATTGCAGTGGTGGTGTTCTTTTCACACTCTTTCTGGTGTGTTTTTAGTGTGTGTGTTGCTTTATGCTTTGCAAATCTCAGTYTTGAATCTTGCAGAACTAAAGCACCTCACTTTGTCAGAAAGCAATTCAGAGACAAAAGTTCTCATAACTATGTAAAATAGGATTCTGACTGACAGCAAGGCTAATACTGGTATCAAAAGTCTCATGCAATGAAGCCTGATGAGCAATGTCATGGYTCTTCATGCTGCTGAGAAACAGACATGAGAGATATTTATGGTTTCATATCAAGACTGACATTTTACAGACCCTGTACAAGTATGTTGAAAGCACAGCTGTGTCCTGAGTCCTAGAAGCTACCACCACAATGTGAGGGGCACCCATGGCTTCCTCTGAGGTGATGAATAGTTTGTCCACATTCACGACTGATTTGAATGAACCTTACAGGTACCTGAGCTACACAAAAGGAGAGAGAAAAAAAGACTCAGAGTGAGATTAAAGGCTTTAGCAGGTTTCTATAAATTAAAAACCAAAGAAACCAAACCAAACTAAGCCAAATCAAAAACCAAAACCCAAGCCAACCAAGCAACAACAACAAACAATAAATAGGAAAAAAGAAAATCCAAAAACAAAAACCTCAACCCCCCCAAAAAAAGGAAAAAAAAACCCCACCAAACCATTAAAAATCAACCAACCAACCAATTAATGAAACAAATAAAACACATTTTTTAATTAGCTCTATGGATTATATGAACGATTTGAAAGGAATTTTAGGATCCACCTCYAAAACATGCAATACTGCTATAATAAATACAATAAATAAGATAAATGGAAAAAATCATCAGTCACCATTACYATGCTGTTACCTCTAATATTTATTTGCCTAAAGAGTGAAAAATACTATTTTCATATCAAGCACTGCTTTTTAAATAACAACAATAATTAAAATAATTATGCAGTTCAGACTGATGAAAGATCAATTGTTTACCRGATGTATACAAGATATTTTATTCTAATATTTCCCTTGTCCCTTGTTCATTATTTTTGTGCTTGAGTTATACTGACAGATGCTTACAGTTCCTCTCCCCTTCCCTTCCTCCTGCTGTTTACTTGGACAGTGGTAGTACTTTTTAGCTGCTTAAATGAAAACTGTAATGATCAAAGAGAGACTTTCAYAGTGACTGTTATTCATCCCCTTTCTACATGCTCCTAAATTACTCCTTTCAGAGATAATATTTATCTCTGGCTCACTTTGTAGGAGTAGCACAGCACAGATTTCAGTTTATCCAGTTTCTGCATATAAACACATATAAACAATGAGAAATTGACTATTGGAGCACAACAATGTGTCCTGTTAAGCTTGCCACAAAAGATGGCAGAATCACAGAGCATGAAGTGGAAGGGACCTACAAGGATCATCAAGTCCTGCTCCTGGCCCTGCACAGGGCAACTGCAGAAGTCACATCATTCATTCATATCATTCACAGTGCCCAAGAGCATGGTCCAAATGCTTCTTAAACTCTGTCAGGCTGCTGCTGTGGCCACTGCCCTGGGGAGCCTGTTCTAGTCTCTGAATGGAGGCTAAAGCAAAACTGAAAGAAAACTCAATAAATAAGCAAGTTTAGATTTAAGTAAAATATAGAATAAAAATACTTGTTTGATGTATTTTAAGGAAAAATACATAATCAAATGGCACTAGATGGAAAAAAAAAAAAAGTCTGGAAAGCAATTTTATCCTTGGTAGTTGCCAGTATCAGGAAGCTATAGCAAACAACACAAAAGAAGTCAAACATCTGTCTCCTGGTGAGAAATTCATAGCTGTGCCTCCTACCAAATCAAATGCAATCTGAAAATTCCTGAGTGTTAACATGAATATATAACCTCAATATGTCATTATCCCACACCCAGCCACCTACAAATCTGTACTGTCCAAATAATTCTCCTGCAAAAAAAAAATATTTGTTGTATATTTTTTGAAGAAGTTCCTTGCCTGAGTATAAGCTAAGCCATAATCATGAAAGAGAGGAAAGTGTACACAGATTCAACACCAAAGAGTGAGAAAAAAACCAGAATGAGAGCATGTTGTTGTTTTTTTTAAAGCAGATACAATGAAGGGGTTATTATTTTATTAATGGTGCTCTCACTGACATTCTGATGTTATTTGAACAAACTGCCTTCTATTGTAATCTGTARTGACACAAAGCTCTGCAAGAGACAGGGTGCTTTGAACAATTCCCATTTTAGATTACGTCTAGAAATTGCATGTTTAAAGCTGAATTTACATGTTGAATGCAAATTTTTGAGACTGAACTGGCATATCAAACTGGTACAGCTGTACACAATTAGAGCAAAATGTGGCTGCGGTTTCCAAGAGCCTTTCTTTTGTTGAAGTATATACTGCTGCTGTTCATTTGTTTGGAAATACATCACTTATCTCCAACACATAGGACTATTAGTGAATTAAGAGCTGTTATWTCAAAAGGATTGCATAATCATTGAAAAACTATCCTACACCCCATAGTTGGTTTTTGGGTCAGAAACTGCTATCTGGATCTAGATTTGACTCTAGGAGGTCTACCAGTCACAATGTTTTTTGGGGTTAGKGTTTTTTGTTTTGTTTTTCAAATAATATTGTAGTCATGGTCAGAGCTTGCATGTACTCCTTAYCTCACACAAAAAGCAAAAYGTTCTTCCTCTGTGGCGATGYCATGTCTTTCCATTTCCTCATCTGAGAAAGTGTCAGCTTCACTAAGGATTCCCACTTAAACTGAGCAGGAGAGGACACTGCAGACTGAATACAAATTTGTGCYGGAGAAGTGGAACAAGGTTAGCGAAGTGTGCAGTTGGTGAGATTGATGTTGATACCCTTCACTGCCAAGTGAAATGCCAATAATGCTTGTATAGCATTTTGTGAGGGCAATGGGAGTATTGATTCCTGAGCAATAATAAAGAATGAAGCTGCTCTCTCAGGTATAAAAATATTGGCAACTGTTACAAAGAATTGACTCATRGAGGCCTGAGTGTTGGCCTATCTTAATACAAATAATTCAGGCTTCAGAAGGATTTCAAGAGCAGCCAGGCATGATCCTCAGGCACATTCTCTGCTATTAATTTATCTGCAGCTTTCAAAAGTGTCTCTGTCTATCAGCCAATTGGTCTTTGAGGTGCAGGGACAAAAATGGATTTCTGAAGGCTTGTTGGGAGACAATGTGAAAAGCCAGCTGAGCCATGAATTTTTAACATATAAAATAAAAAAAAAATTACATTCCTTTCTTGCCATTTTTATAAGAAACAGAACATATGGTTTCCCTGMACTCCATAAATAAATTTAACATGCATTTCATTGGGAGCTTAGATTTCTAAGGTTAGTATTTTTATTACTTTGCTTAAAATAGCTTTACTCACTGAAAGAAGTGTAAAGCTCCCAGAACATGAAACTATTAAAAGCTGTAGTACATCTTACACATTCCCTAACAATTTGCAGTATGCTGTCTGTGCTTAAACTTGAGTACTAAGTGTGTCCTGAAAAATTCTGAAGATTAGCTGCCTTTTTGATGTTGAAAAGCAAACACCTTTAAATGACTTCTCACTTCTAAAGCTGTGCAGCATGTCTGTTAACTAATGAGATTCTGCTCCATCAACAACTACCAAAAGTACAACAGAAGTGGAAGCACAGGGAGTACCTCAACACTCATTACAAAAGCAGTGATGAAATCCACACAGTGGTGTAGAATTAGCTGTATTTCATTGGTGAATGCCTCACCCAGGCTTAGTGTAATAATAATAAACATTTGACAGAACWGCTGCTGACGTGAACGATCAGTTTTCTTTCAACGGCTATTAGCTACCAAAAATCTGTCATTATTATCTACTGTTTTTTTCTTTAGCTGTAGATTTCTCACTCTAAAGTTAGAGACTTAATGGTTTTCAGTCAAGAAAACAATCAAAAAAAGGGAAATAAAGTCACAAATAATACCCAAAAATGAAAAATATTCATGAAGAATTCTCATTACTGGACTTACCAATTCCAAGTAATCAAATTTTAAATCCCATTTAAACGTGTCTGTTGCAAAATAGAAATCTTAAACCATTGTGAAATAATTTACTTTGCCACAAATGTCCCCAYTGAAATGAAATACACTGACTGGAAGGCCTTCTTCCTAGTCATGTTCTTCCTGATTCGAACACATAATGAATTTCTCAGTCTCATGGGCTCCGAAACCTTCACAATGATTTCACCTCTATCTTCTAAACCTTCAAGGAAAACTCTTGGTCTCTGAATAAATCAACACTCAAATGGGAAGATCATGTGATTTGAAACAGATGGTGRCCAGTGCTGAGTCCAGGCTAAATGRAAACAGGACAAGCACAATATGGTTGGTTGAGAATCACAGGAGAAATTGCCAGTAGCCATGGCTACTGAATTACTAATGCTTTTAGATTAATACATATTAAAAAACCCAATGGAGTTACACATAGTTGAAAAATATTGGAAAAAACTTATTTTCAAAGGAGACAAGGGGGTATTGGATCAGAACCATATGAAAGAAAGAATATTAAGGAAACTTGATTTGAAGAAACAATCTTAAACTCCTTTACCCTTAACAGTCYCTTTTCTATGTTTTTGTAGACATCCATCCATCTCTTCTGTCAGTAAAGGAATGCARCGAAAGCTGTATGGAAGCCACAGCTTTTGTCATCTGGACAAAAGTGTTCCCTTCTACAACTGATAGGCTTTGGCATTCATAACCCTGACCCATTCCTCACCTTTCCACGCCAAAAACTGGATGCAAAAGTATTTATTTTTAACGGTTTGTTGCATATAGGATAGTCGTCTCTTTATTCATACCCCATCCAGAGTTGGACAAATAATGTCTTTACTTCCTGATATATATATATATATATATTAAACAACACTTTTGACAGAAGCTCACTTTTGCTATGAGAGTGAGGCACCCAAGTGGTCTTCTACTTGTTTCTCTCCCAAATGTAAAGAATCTCATCCTAGTAAAAGGAATTTTGTACATGCATATGTATTCACCTTATCATGCACGGTGAATGATCATGATGGTGATACATTCTCTTATACGTATCTACTCTTTCTTTCACTCCCATAGCTAAAAATCTCTCCTATTACCTAGAGTATGGGGCAGTCATAATGTAGATTTCCTTTATATTATGCAAGTAAATAGGAATTAAACATCTAGAACCTGTCCTTACTTTTGATTACTCATTATTGCCACCCAAAATCCACAACAGTACTTTTTCTTTATTGTTCTCAGTTATTTTTGTGTAAAGAAAATTCACTACAGAAAGAAATTCTTCTTCCAATTGTATATAATTTTGTCTCTATTGACATAAAATTTCACCTGCCATCATGGTGCCTATTAATCTGTTACAGTCATCTGTCATCTTTAGCATCATAAATCCGTAAGTACCATTTTTATGTTTCTTTTCCATTTTCCTTTTTTTATTTGTCATAGATATATTAAGACTTACCAGACCTAGAAAAGGCAGGTATGGTAAAGATTTGAAAAGACAGGTCACATATGTTTAGTGATATGACCTGCTTCTTCATGGTTTCTTTAGAAAAGAGCAGGAAATCCCTTTCCTGTAACATTCAGTTTCTCAAATAGGGTCTTTCAGAGCCTTTGGTTAGAGCTTCCAGAAGGCAATGTAGTACAGAAGAAGAGTAAAAGGAAGATTAATCTCCATGTGTGTGATAAGTGCTGAGAACACTGCAGGATCTGTCTGGTAAAAATCCCTTTTGTCAGAGCTGGGGGAAACAGACGACCAAACTGACATAAAGATGCTGAGGTTTGMCCTTTGAATTCTGAAGGTTATTTCTGTTGATTAGAAACTGGACAATCATAAAAAYATTAAACATCAGAAGTGTCTCAGTTTTGTGATTACGCCTTGAGTTTTAATCCTTTTGTCGTTTTCTTCCTTTACTTACCAAGGTTACCCTTTAGTTACTCAAGCACAACCTAGATGAGACCTCACTGCATGCACCAACACTAATATTTTTTCTCCTTTTACYCATGTCTTTCAAACACTCTGTCTAGTGACTTTAGAGAAACCAGTAGRAGGGAAGAAAAATTGTTTCAAATTGTTGATTGTTTGTTGGGTTTTTTGACATCCACTTCTGCAATTTCTTGAACAAAGTAATTGGTGATGGACTGATGATATTTAAATTCCAGCAATAAATTCACCTATAAAGTGAATTTAGTTATCTTCAGAGGTATTAGACTGAATRCCCCAGAGATTGATCTCATTGACTTACTCACAGGACTGCTACTGTGAAATATGAAATAATGCAAGTTATGCCACTAGAGTGCTCTGAGCCTGACCTGCCAGAATGACCTRTGAGGGGAGAGATTAGTTCAGCTTTTATGTTCATTTAGGAAAGCACTCCTTTCACTTTAATCAATGGCAAARCCTCTTCTGAATTCAATGAAGGTTTGATCAGGTCTTTGTTCTGTAAGGAAGACACTGTGACCACTGAACAAGCACAGACACAAAAGATCAAGAAGAAATGATAAAATGTCTATGGGCATATGCAGCAAATGTGGTAATCATACTTCTGGGCACACAGCTCTGGTCTTCATACAAGTGTACAAGATCATTATCTGAGTGTTAGACCTAATATTCTTGGGGTTTTTAATCTTAAATTCATGATACAGTTTTACCTCAAATACATGCTTTGTTTTTGTTGCCAAAAGAAGAGAAGGGAATCCTGAACCAATATATTCSATTCTACCAAGCATGTGAATTTGGGAAAGTTAAATTTGAGGCACTCTTACTCCCAAATGTATCCATAYGATAAATGGGAGGTAATAACAGTTACCAAATTAGTGGATGAAAAGAAAATACAGATGAGCAAGAAAGGCAATTTGGGCTTTTGTCCCGAATTTTTTGAGCAAGAAATATCTTCAATTCCCATGGTATCACACTTGTTGACAAAACCATATACTTGTGTAACAGACCCTTGTAATATCCCTTTGGAACAATAATATTCTTGCATCCAAGTGCAGTAGGATGTTTATGGTAAAAATAAAAATACTGTAAAAGTATGGTAAATATAAAAATATTGATACTTATTTAGCTGCCAAATGCAGTCATAGCTACCATATTCTACAGAAAATGCCCTGGTGGATAACCAGCTTCCCTGAGTTCTGTTGAATTTTTATTACAGGTGCCAGGATGCAAGCTCCAGGTTTTTAAGCTTGGTAACAGAAGAAATCTGGAGGYGGAAACCTTGTCAGTCACTGACAACAGGCCCTTGAAAATAAAGCTATTGCAGTCTGAGAAAGGTTTCTCTTAGCATTTGGGAAAGGAAACAGGGTGACCTTGTTTCCAAGACCCAARTACCCAAAGTGTCTGCCACGATCGATGCCTTTTGCTAGGTTTTGGTGGGKTTTTTTTGCATTTGCCACTTTACACTTGACACTCAAGAGATTTTTAAATGCTTGAAAATATAAAAGAGTCTGCGRATATTGTCTTATACTCCTGCCTTACTGCTTCTGTATCCTTTCATTCTTGTTCTGATTACTCAGGCACTATTGTCTGCTGTTCTTCCTACTTTTGTCCTGGATTTAAATTACTCCTCCCCTCTTATATAAATTTATCAACACATTGATACTTTTCTTCTATTGAACATAGGGTAGCACAAGGAGGGCTTCTATCTATATGTGGGTACTCTGTCACTTAGTTCAGCAGCAGTGGCAGGGCTTGTACATAGATTCATACTGAATAYTGGATTAATTGCCGTTGAAACTGAGATAGCCAATTTAAGAGGTTTTAGTAGTTCAAACTATTACTCTATCTAGCTAATGACAGCTCAAAGTTGGATTTTCAGCCCTAACTACTGATCTGACATCCACATAAAACTTTCAGTGATGTGCTCTCAGAYGTTTGAGACAAACTCATGAGCTGTTATTAAAGATTCAGACACACAGGAAGCATGGAGGTATCCAAAATTGTGTTGACTGCAATAAAGCTGGAGAAGAGAGACAGGAACTTCTGTCTATTYAGTTTATTCCCTTGTAAACATAAGATTAAAGTTCCCCATGCCAGCCAAGCAGGGATAGTCAAAATTCAAATCTGTAAAAACCACATTAGACTTGAGAAAAGGTTTATAGCTCTGAAATTTTGCCAAACTGCTAAAAGCTGAAGCATGAAGATAGAAGAACACACAAAACTTGACTGAACACACACAGTAATCAGTTGGAGACTTTCCACATATTTCAGTCGGTAACAGTGCAAGCCACCCAACACATTTCAAAACTATGCCTTTTTTTCAGTCTCACAAGTTAAATAATATATTCAGATGCAAAACCACACCTCAGTGTTAATTAAGAGGAGTGGAAAATACAAAACTTTTATGTAACACACATTTTTGACATTGGAATAGAGATATATCAAAACTTCCATCTTCTAAAGAGATAAAGTGAAATGAATGTAATCATTCCCTTTTACAACCTAATGTACATCACTGGAAACAAAAGAATCTTTAATAGTACAGAAGGATTTYAAGTAAACATATTTGCCTTTAAAACATGTAATATCATCACATGAGATGGTAAAAAAACTTCACAAGTATATAAATGTGATGCACAGAGCATTCCATTAACATATTAATAAAATTAACCCGCTTCAAAAATGTTGGACTAATTAGTACATAAATAAGGGAGTGGGAGGAAGGGGAGTGAATTGATTCAATCATTGAAAAAAAAGGGTAAAAGCTACGAACACATTTTGTTGGCCCCATGACTCATTATTTTCTTTTGTATATAGACATGCTTCTATTCACTGGATGAGCAGGCCAACATTTATCATTTTCTTTTCTCAAGTTGTGAGCCTTCACRAGTCATTCAGAAAGCGTGTGAAGGGTTGTCAGACTGCTTCAGGAAGTGGGATGAAGACAAACAGGGCCATATGGAAGAAGTTGTGACAGCAGAGAGAGAARGAGAACATTGAGACAAGCTCGCAAGTTTTTTCCTTGCAAAGGAAACAAAGAGAGAATAGAAAAAGCAGGTGAAAATATGGAAGTAAATGGGTGGTCAGAAACATGCAAGGCCTTGAAGTGAAATCATGTCCTTTCAAGCCAGATACCAATGGAGAAGGTGTTTTGTGCTGTACCCAGTAAGCCTAGGCAGCCCCTTTTCTAATCCTTTGAGCAACAGACTATTGCATCACATGTACAAACTTTTTTCCTTAGGTGCATCTTCACCAGCAGTGGCCAAAATTTGAGTCTAAAGATGCAGCTTTGAAATTGCAYATGGTATTTGTGTTTGTAGGCCCCTCCACGGATTTCCAAGCTAGGAAGGGTTATTGGAAGCTGCTGTACTACACAAGTGAAGAATAAGGCTTTCAAACAAATGGGGCATGGAATTTTGTTTATACAGCTAGAGAGAAATACAGCAAGCAATGCTKGTACATTTGGGAAATTAATCAATAATTAACTGCTTATAAATGAGTTAACAGCACTTTGCAATGATGCATAATTATAGAGAAAAAAATTATTGCCAAAAGATCACTATCWGCTTCTAAATATGTTGGTTATTCCAGTGAAAAAGCATGAGTGTTTTAAGAAAAAATCAGTTAGATACCTCTTTTGTTAAAACTTGAAAAGAAACAGCTTGTAAACGAGTAAAAAACAATATTGTAAAGTAAACTTCCATTCTCCAGTTCTTGCTGTTAGCAAAGAAGTAACCTGGTTATACTCCGAAATGGGAAAAGAAAAAAAGAGAAAAAAAAAAAAAAGAAAAGGAAGGGGAAGGGGAATATGTATTTTTAAATCAGAAATAATTTAAAATGTTACCATTTAAATGAAACAAAGATACCACATCTTCATAATATTTCACATAGAAAAGAATATTTAAACATGAGATAAAGCATAATTCAGTCTAACAAAATTTTTCCTGTGTAGGAAACAAAAGATCCAATGTATAAATACATCATAAAGGAATAAGGAAATATTATGTTCTTGTCCACATAACTGGAAGTCCTTTGCTAGTTTGATGATATAAAACTGACAAAGACATGCAGAATTAAAATAGCAATATTCTTCTGTGAGGAYTGTATTGACTTTGAGAGTATGTAACAATGTTATGCAGGAAATCATATTAATGCATCATATGACATCTTCAGCTTCAGAAAGATTTTAATAGCAGAAAAATAATCACAGTCCTACAAAATTCCACTCTCACTTTTTTCTAATTATTTGTGTTCCATATGCATTATATTCYCCATTTATGCATAAGAATAAGAATATTAAATGTAATGAAATTCTAATTACTGGCAGCATTGTATTCCAAGGTAAAATATGTATCACTATATCAAAATCCATATGAATAGAACTGATTATAGGAAAGTATGTACATGGGAAGATGTGAAATGTGTGAGCATGGGAGAATTGCTTCTGTGCTGCCAAAGAAAGCCTGGACTCACAGAACTACTTCCTGAAGAAAAAAATAACATCTATTTATTCCCTGGTTCATGCCCATTTCTTGAATTTACACTTTCTTTCTTCACACTTACTCTATTTTAAGAAAATGTTAAGAAAAACTTCAGCACAGGAGCTAAAATATTGACTGATGATTGTCTTGAACTCTAACCCCTATTTATAAGAAATAGCAGGACTATTCTCCCATGTGCAAATTCAGGAAAATGCTCCATTATTTTGACSCATTGGGGTGGGACATGGACCAATTAGAAGCAAAGTCTGTTTTTGAGCTGCAGGAGTATTTTCAGGTGAATCAAGCAAAAACAAGCTCAGAATGGCACATAAGGTAATCTTTAGTTAAATACAGGTTCACTTTTTAAGAAACACAACACTAACAAAGGCAGAATTGGATTTCAGTAAACAAAAGTTAATGGCTCATTCCAGCAAAGACYAATATAATCAGACTGAAATGCCTCACTTTCAACATACTTTCTTGAGTTTTTGTTGAAATACCTTCCAAAAACCAAGGCGGTTGTCTTTGGGCAAACTGTCTTACCGTGCAAGCCCAAAGCTACTGCTGCAGGATTCTGACACTTTTTCTCATGTGCAATGGCATTTTCTCATTAGCTTGGCCTCATGCTGCCATATGCACATACAAACTTGCACAACTATAATTAATGTCAACTSTCTTCATTGCTTAAATTTATTTTGAATAGAAAACCAGTAATATATAACTAGCTGACTAGTCAGCAAAGTGACATAGTCTTAATCAAAGATAAAAAGCAGACCAGGCTATACAGGCTCTATACATACAAACAAATCTGCTAATTTGTTGGTGGCACATTAAAAATTGTGCACTGAGCTATGTACATTGAAATTTAAATAAGCATTATTAAAGCTACACAGGTTGAGTGGTTGTGAGAAAACTGGGTGGTACAAGATGCCAAAACAAGCAATRAAACTCTGCAGACTAAGACCAGTTAAAAAAAGCACAAAGGGGTAAGACAAAAGTTAKGTGACCTGACTTACTCATTACGGCCAAAATGAGCCATGAAAAATAAAACAATGTAATTATTTCTCAAGATGTCAAGGTAATTGTGCCAGCACTTGCRTAGAGCCTGGGAAAGTAGCAATATAAAATGGCAAGAAAAACAGCCAGGTGAAAAGATCAAAGTGTGCAGTGATGTGCTGTGGAAGGTATGGCTGTCAGAATGAAAAACGCAGTATGAACTTGTACAATGATAACCACTGTGCTAGAATGTATTGCATTTACTAACACAGTAATACTAATCCTATCCATTATTGAAGCTGGGTACACTTGCAGTGGCAGTACAAAGTAGTACAATTTTCTAGAAGTTGGRCATGTTTCACTAACTTGCACATTCTTGAAAAAATAGGCATAAAATTTGCTCCCAAGCAACAGCTGTAAATTAATTTAGTAGACTGTTAAGAAGAGTTAAAATAAGAGAGACGTTGAACTCCAGAATATCATGGAAAATGAGACGTCTGCAATGAGTTGTTTATTTAAGCATGTAATATCTGACCTAACCAGCACAGTGGCAACTCCTGTTTCCAAACCACCTCAGTGGATCCCTGAGACCTAGCAGAGGACTTGTGAAGGCCATCCCTATTATCGATGCCTTAATGAAGGGATGGGACCACTGGAGCTATTAGATGATTATTACTTAGATAAACATCAGCCTCAAAGGTCRTGAGACACAAGGAAAATGACAGGTCGACCATGGCGAAAAGTAGTCACAAGTTGCTTTGTTACAAGGCAATATGTAACATTTTGGTCCAATGGAAAGTTGCCACACAGTTTATTCTGCTTTTCTAGCCTATCACCTTTTTTTAAATCTGTCACACTAGGCCTGTATTTCAGCCAATGATCTGCTCCCTCATGTAAACACATGTGTTTCTATTATAACATCCAAACTCTTAACTTACTTTATAAAGCTACATTACTACACTATAGAACTCTTCAGCATCCTACTTAATACAGTTTCTTACTCATCTAAGGCATACTCTCATTTGCAACCATGGGWACACAAGTTTATAATTTCTCTGCTTAATATCTATGTACCCCTACCATCACATCAATCCAAGCTTCTCCCAAGGTTGTAGATCAAACACTTCAGTACCTGTGGAAGTCTTTATCCTTCTGTCTCCTACACATCCCCACAATATTTTGCAAACCTCAGTGWGTTTTGTAATTCATAAAACATTAGAAAGGTGAATGAAGCAGTTTAAGGGCTTAAATGCAACRTGGAATCTGTCAGACCAAAGTGCTTTCTTTATCCAGTGTGTAACAACTTGCATTTCTTTTGCTGTATGATTTTCGSGAATGAAAACTTGTGTGTTTTTTGATGTTGTAAATATGCTGTAAGTAAAATTAAGAGTCTTAATTTTTTTTCCTAAAATACATACAATTATTTTAATTATAGCATATTATAAGATATACTTCACAGAAAAACCAGCCCCTTTTAATAAATCAGTTGACTAGAAGCAGAACGGAGCATTGCAGGGTCATAGAGTTAACTCCTTTTAGAAACTATATAAACCACCTTTTGATAATGTTCCAATTTTATAGTAATTCATAATTAAGATGAAGTTATATTTGCTCATATGCTCGAGTGGYTTCAGAAATCAAGAGATATGGAATCAGTCYGGATGTCTACTTTAAAAAAAAMMAWTWAAAAAAAACATTTTAAATGTATGTAACACAACGCTGCCTGTGGCAAAATCAATCCCTTTGTGCTTCGTATTTCTCAGTCAAGATATCCCACATTTTTTTGCATAAGATAGGTGAAGCTTGTATCTGAATCTGCATATAAATTCAATAATTTTTCTAGACCTCACTCATTTTGAAGAGTGTAAGGATCAAAGAGGAATATAAAGAAGAAAAGAAAATTCTGCAAAAAGTAATAGGGAATTTCCACAATGACAACATGAGAATTTTTACACTGTGCAGATTAGATAGTATTTATACAAATTACACTTGGTGTGTTTTGTACCATTAAAAGAATTGAGGAAAGAAAAACTATTTTTAATGTTCCTAATAAATGGAAAGTATTTCTGTCTAGCAAATAAACAGGATTTTTCCCAACTGACATGCAACTAAACAAATAAAGACTCTATAGACATTTGATGATATAATTCTCCAAAGTCAGGACCTTTAAATAATTTGGAAATGTTGAAGTACCTTAGAAGACTCGCATGTCTTTGGCTTTAAAATTTGCAGGTATTGAAAATGCACTGTGACTGAACCCATTCAAGACACCYTCAGTACCCCTACAAAGGAAAAGCATATCAAACATCATTTACTCTACAAGCTTTCCTTTACAAAGCATAGTTCCTGAAAATATTTTGAATTCTCAGACTGTTTTATTCAATTTTTCAAAAATGCTCTCAGAATAACACCTCTATTTTCACACTATCAGGTTTATCCTATTGGCATCCTCCTGATCAACAATGACACCACATTTATACAACTCTGCATCACTAATATTTGAAGCCCTGGACTTGACTTATACTAGCTATCCACCAAAAAACATTCTACAACTAGGAGAAATCCTCCTTGGAATCCTAGGTAGAAGTGGACTGAGAGYACCATATTCACTCCTTCAATATACTCCTCTGCGCAATTCCCTGAAGATCAGGTTTGGAACTGATGCAAAGAGATGGGTGATTCTGAAATTTCTAATTAGTGTTATTGAAACAGTCATAACTTAATTACAGAAAATTTTCAATTTAATTTGTCACAACAGATTCAACTCCCAACAGCAGTAACAACTCTAAGCATAGTGCGCACTCTGGTATAAGTCTACATGGCTATAAATGAAATTCAGCTGAGGAAATTTCCAATAATTCAGGTTTCTGTTGTAAGTTCAAATATGTACCTCTAGCAACTGAGCAAATATTTGGATCCCCTATCCAAAGTATTTTCCATCCACCTGGATCTCAGGAATTATAGTCTTTGATAGAACAGCACTCCAAAGTTAGGTCAACTTCAATATCAGTATGATATAGATAAACACAGATCTTATTTCCCTAATCTTCTAATATTGTTTCACTCTAGATGAAGGTGAACTCTGTCCCTTTGCTTAGCTGTAAATAGGAATCTAGCCACTGAACTGGAAGTAGAAGAGGTTTTTAATATATGGCAATTGGACACAGGCTATTTCCATGAGGGGGCTGTATATTTATCTGTGTAAGAAGGCAGAAAATAGGACATGCTGAAAATATTTTTAGGTGCATAAAAGCAGTAGAAGCAATGAAGATGACATTCATCAATCAGTGAACAAAAGATTCAGAAATATTTGTCTCCTGAAAAAAGTTCCATGACTCAGTATGAAAGAAATGGTCAGAGGGAGTAATTAAAACAGATATGTCAAAATCAACTTCCAGGGAAACTGTACAACAGTTCAACTACCTGCTCCTGTTTTGAAATCTTTTGAAATGCTGAGGTATTCTAAAAGCATTGAACATTGACATAGTTTTGGCATGCCAGCAGATCTCAAAACATCCTTCAAAAAGGAAACGTGAACAATCAGATGGGTTTTTTTATCCTTTTAAGGTAATGAGCGCGCAACTTGCAGCAGTCCCATTCCACTTTTAAATTTAAAGCAATGGTCTGTACTGGCTGTCACACCAACTTGACTAAATGCCAGTCCACCTCTTGCAGAATAGAATTTGTTTTGTCATGTATGTCAGTATAAAAGATTAGTGCTTTACATGTCCACACACTTAGTGCTCAAGAGACTCCTTAGCTTATACTTAGCCTAGGATCTGTTTAGCTTAAGAGATTGAACTGGACAAATCCCAAGAACATCATGGATACAAAATAACCAAAGACTAGGCTCTCAAGGAGAATAAACAGTTTTCTGAATTAATTTCAGAAGTCTAAAATACTTCATTTAACATTGATATACATTTACTTCAAAATAATATCTCCATTTTTCATTCAATAATATTCCTTTCCTCACAAGCCCACATGGGTTAAATTTACAATTAGATAATAAAAGTGTGTTGTAAATTATTTTTATGTGGCTATTATTTGATAGTCTTTATACTAACATCCACCATGTTAATGAACAGAAGATAATCTGAGTAATTTGCGTCTCCTACGGATATTGATGGCACCTTTTGGAATTACAGTAATTCCACATGTCTCTCAGCAAAGAAGAAAATTAATATTCAGCAATGATTTTACAATTAATGGGACGAGTAAGAGTAAAGCATGTCATACTGTAATGCACATAAACTCACGCCTCTATTGAACACAGTCCAAGGGATAATGCAATTACTTACAAAGTCAGCTTTGCTGTGAATACATAGAGCCTGGAACTTAAACAAACAAACAAAAGCCTATAAATATCTGCTTTCCACAAAGATGAGTACACAGAGAGTGTCCAGCTCTAAGAGATGGAAGCCATCTATAGACAAATTGGAATGGAAATGACCACGACTTTAACACATAATTAACTGTTCTCGAAGGAAGTACTCTGGGTTCTCACATTTTCATTTGGTAAATTTGACTTTCATTAATGCAATTTTCTCTGTGATTTAA
Source organism: Alauda arvensis (assembly GCA_902810485.1). Taxonomy (NCBI): domain Eukaryota; kingdom Metazoa; phylum Chordata; class Aves; order Passeriformes; family Alaudidae; genus Alauda; species Alauda arvensis. The sequence continues at coordinate 250,725 of CADDXX010000600.1, forward strand.
AAATCTTCTTTTCATGGGTTTTATCTTGCATAGATGTATTCATGCAGCTGAATGGTAGAAAGGAAATGAATGCATGAAGAGCTGATTATAGGTATAACTAACAGCTTCACTGGTGCCATAAATAACAGAATAGAAACTGAATTACAGTGTTCGGGCAAGAATGGTTATTGGATGTTTTAAAAATAATATCAGCAAACAAACATTTCCAGGAAAGAGTAGACTGAGAAGACAGTATTACTCTAGGGTAGGGGCCAGAGGTTGTGTTTTTAATGATGAAGTTCCTTGATACTCTGCACACTGACCTGAAAACTTGAGAAATACAGTGTAATTGGCAAAAATTGCCATTTCAAACCCAAAAGAAGGCTGAATGCCATTGTTTCACACTAGAGGTCACCCCCGGTAAGAAAATATAATTGTGGCATCTCTAATTTTTTTGCCTGTAGCTGGTATAATATTGAAAGAATGCCCTTTGTAGTACAGATGTAGGAAGGTAGGATTTTGTGTGTGTGTGTGCTAAACACCAATTCAGTTGAGTAAAAGGAAAACTCATTAAAGAGGGTGTACTTTTCATTATCACACTCCTGTCTATTATTCCTCACACTGGAAAAGCTTTTGTTAAAGTGACCAGATGTTCGACTTTAGGGATTGTCTGCTAATAAACAATACAAGAACATTTCAGTTAAAGAAATGTTATACTTCTCATTATCTTTTTGATTGTTTTTTTACTTTATTGACAAGCATTATTGGTTAGGCACAGTGGCATATACATAAAAAATATTTGACTATAATTTGTGTTTGAGCAAAAATAGAATCTCTATAGCACTGAAAATGGGTATATCTTTACAACTATTAATAATTAGAATTTAAAAAAAAAAAAAACATGTCCATGTCACTCCAAGTATGAAGATTAAAGATTTAGGAGGATTTGAAAAATTAAGAACTCAAAATTAGGTTGATGTTAAGATGAAGACACAGCCACAATAATTATTTGCATACATTATTACTGTATAAATGATCTTACATTCCTAACCAGGATTTTAAAAATTAATGTTTAAAAACAGTTAGAGAGACAAAGGTTAAAAATGTTGTATTTATTTATTTATTGGTATCTGTACACTGGAAATTTGTACTGATATAACTAAGAAATATTTTTAGCTGCATTGATAAAAATAACAGGTATTCATTGATAAAGACAAAAATCATTAACTTTTGTTACCAAAGCTTAAAACATGTACTCCTTACAAGTTTTTGCTTAATTTCTCCAATTTTTTCTGCAAGGCAATCTTATTCACAGGAAATTTATGTAAAAAAGCCAACTGCAGCAAATTAAAAGGGACTGACAGGATCAGGCCACTTCACTGCACTTTGGTTACTGTACTCTGAACACCTTAAAATGTTATATGTACTAAAGCACCTTGAATAGTCAAGGAACCATAACCATAAGTTGCCATTTCCCTAAATACTCTAGAAAATTATTCATATGGCTTGCCCAGATTTTCCTGCTTTGTTTGTACAGGGTGCTTACTGCCCAAAAGAGATGACATGCTGCACCTCTGAATTGCTGTGTGACAGTATGCTACATCACATTGCCATGCAGTTCATTTCTACAGCTAAACACCTACAGAAAGCCTGGGGAACAGCAAGAACAAAGCAAAAAAAATTATCAATAATGTGGCCCAGTGTAATGTTCAGTCACTGTAGGAGTGTACATACAGTCCAGTATAACCTTATGTTTCTYAGCACAAGTGTTTCTGTTATTCTGTCAGCTCTTGAATGACTTTAAGTAGGACAAATTTCTATAATTTAGGKTTTATTTGGTGTGAAGTTAATGAATAAATTTTATTTTTCTCTTTAAATGGCAAAGCAATGCCAGTACTCTTCAACAGATTTTTAAATTTCATGCCAGAAGAAATCATTATGCAAATATAACATGACAAACAACTAAAACTTTTGTTTTATCTTATAGGAGTTTGGATGGAAAAAAAGTATTTGGAAAGAAATTTTTAGGAAAAAATGAGAAAAACTCAAACCTAGTTTACAAAGTTCATAAGCCTGAAGGGATTTATAAAAATAAAAGCATATAAAGAGACAAACTTTAAAGAAGAAATTAAGAATGTACTAAAAATCATATCCTTTGATTACATCACATATCCCAAAAATGGGATTAAAAATCCCATTATCTTGACTACAGAAGTTATATGGATTATATATGCCATTGTAACTCTTTTTTCTACTCRTTGGTGTGTTTACTGAAAGTTATTTCTTTGCTTTTCTTTTAAGAGAGTTGATGGATATTTCAAAATCTTGTTTGAGACCAACATGGAGTCCAGTTTTAGCCTGTTTTTAATAAAAGACTGATTTTCATTCTCACATAAATATAAATAAAAACTGTAACTGAATTGCAATTAAAAGAACAGTGATCAACTTTTTACAGRTGCCTATGAGGGCAGGAAGGAGAATGAAGACAGCCACTCCTAATTAGTCTGTGGGTATTAGAATTAAATTTCATTTTTTATTAAAAAGATTTGAAAGTTTTGCAAGATTTGGGAGGAGAGGGGAGGGAGCCAACAAACATAAAATGAAACCAAAAGAAAACCCAAGAAATAGCTCTTTCTGGGAAGAGCTGCTTCCAGAACATCAATAATTTCATCCTTGTGTTTCTCTTGATGTAAGTTTAACTTATTGCAATAAATACCATTGTAGCACCCACAAATGTCTTATAAAATCTTTGAATCATGCAAGCATATTTATAAATAGTTAACATGAGGGGTTTTTTGCTATTGAGACTGAAAAGTCAGAAGAATCTGACAGAGTAGATTAGCAGCTCAGCCATCCCAGGGTAGCTGAGCCATAGGAATATAGATATATGCAGACAACCCAGGAAATGTTATCATCTCAAACACCAAATTTAGTTCTGGTTTAGAATGAGACTGATTCTGTTCCCTCCAGAACAGCAGTAAAGGCGGATTTTTGCTTGTCAAAAATTTCTCACAAACCAGCCATTGCTACTTATTTGCTAAAAAATTGTGCCTAAGCAATTTTGCATAACAAACATACAAAACAAGTATTTGAGCCAGAAGTGACTTTTAGGTACTACCCCTTACATACGAAAACCAACAGAACAAGATACACATATAGAATAAAATGTTTAGCAAGCTATTATGCGAGAGGATCAGTCTATGATATGATCTTCTACAACAGACAACCACCTCACATGGTTTCAGCAAGAATTACCTTAAAATAATCAGTTYTTAATGTCTGTCATTTTAAGGTCTAAACAGAAACAAAGTAGTCAGCAAAGTAAGATTATGAAGTCTTAATTTTTAATTAAGTATCTTCTATATGTTCTCTTGATTCTGACAAAAAGAAATAATTACACTCAACTTGAGAAATTCCAGAAATTCTGAAATCCAAGTGTTTTGATGGTTCTAAAGGCCAAGTATGATATCCAAGCTTACAAAACACAAAAGACYGAGTCCTTGCCTCTCTTTCTCTACAAAAGCATAGGCTTCTTTTCTGTTTCAGTTTAATTATTCCATCACCAACCCTAGCACCAGCAGCTGTGCTACTGTGGCCTGTCACAGTCATGAGTCTGATAAGAGCACTCTGCCAGTGCAGACGTCTCACTTGTGGCACTAAGCTTCCTCACTGAGACCCAGTCACCAGTCCCTACAAAGAACTGAACTGCACAGCGCAGGAATTCCCTGGCAGCTGGTAAAAGGCAAGTATGGAGCATCATGCAACTCATGGAAATAGCCTGACTTTGGGAATTCTGCCTACACAAAATCCATTTTTACTGACTGACTTGAAGAATCCCCTTTACGATTTCTACCTATGAAAACATGCATGCTTGCTTATATATATAAGCATCCAGTCATGCAACACATCAGCTCTGGGCTGACAGAGGCCTTCTTGCACGTACTATTGCCTGCCTGGAAGAGGTTACAGATGGAACAGAAGACAAGACTAACATGGAATGACTTCTCTGRAAGAAATCTTGTTACAGCAAGAGAAGGGCACAGAATAAATGAATTCTTCCAGATGGTCTAAAGAAACCAATATGTGAGAAGGAGAGAAAGAAAAAATTCAGTGGCAGAAAAACTCAGGGTGAGAGGAAAACTGAGCAGCTTTCACCTTCTTCCTGACACAAAACAGCAGCTGAAGGACAGTGTCTATTTTGGYGACAGCAAAGAAGAAAACAGTAAGCAGAGAAGAGTGGGATGTCTCCAGTACTATTGACAGTATCTAGGAAAACAATAATTTCTGTGATAGAAATGGCAGCTRCTAGTGTTTGTTCTATGGAGTAATTCACTTAATGTACAACTTGTTAAAAAATTAGTCCAGGAGTGGAGTTTGGGGCTGGAACAGTAGAACAGCTTGCGCAGAGAGTTTGTGGAGTCTCCTTCTCTGGAGATACCTAGGAGCCATTTGGACACAACCCTGAATAACCTGTTCTAGGGAACCTTGTTTAAGCAAGGGGGCTGTTCTAGGTGAGCTTCAGTGGTCCCCTCCAATCCTACCCATTCTGGCACTCTGTGACAGTCTAAACTTGAGSTGGAAGAAAAAAGTAAGGCAAGACAAGAGGTTGGATTGAATTAAAGGGGGGAGAAAACAAAGAAAGTGACAGACCCCCAAGAACACAGGCTGAGAGRGCTGAAGCTGTTCAGCCAGGAGAAGGCTTCAGGAAGAACTTGTAGAAACTTTCTGRTAGGTACCTTAAAGCAGGCCCACCAGAAAGCTGGAGATGGACTTGACAAGGACACGGCAGTAAAAGTAAGAGGGTCAATGGCTTTAAACTTAAAGATAGTAGATTTAGACTGGACACCAGTAAGAAATTCTTTATTGTGAGTGTGGGGAGGCACCGGAACACGTGGCCCGGTGAARAAGCTGTGGATGCCTATCCTTGTAARCCTTYAAGGCTAGGCTGGATGKGGCTTTGAGCCACCTGGTCTACTGAAAATTATCTCTGCCAATGGCAGAGGGGCTGGAACTAAATGATCTTTAAGGTCCCTTCCAACCCAAACCATYCTATGATTCTATGCTGGCTACTGCTGAAAACTAAAGTGCCTAAAGCTTCATTCCAGTATGAAAAACATGATCAATGAGGATGTCTTTCAAGACCAACTAATAGCATACTGAAAATGCAGAAGCACTGAATGCACAAAAACAGGTTAGCAAAGCATGAAAGAGAAAACACGCAAAAGGCAGACTGCTTTTTATTTGTTGTAAGTGAAAAAAACTAGAAAAAGAAGAAAAATATTATCTTTCCTAAAAAAAAATCTGTACTTGAGATAGAAGAAGAAAACTAAGGGCCTGCATCCTAGATCTCAAGACTAATAATGTATCATACCAATGCATCTTTTCAATATTTCTCAAGCCTCATTTTCAGACATTTGTTTTTCAAACCATAGTACAGATTATAAAATARCAACAGTATTTCATTCAGGATGGTCAAAAAATCCTCAACCTTCTCTACAACTGATTTTTTATGGAAACACTGAAAGGGCTGTTTTCTTTGCAGTAGAAATGTGTGAGACTGACTAAAGTACCAATAGCAAACCAACAGAAAACAAAAACCACCTGACTTCTCAGCTTCATCTCTTTAATTTAACTTGCTGTTTGATAGGTAGTTTTAAAATAATGTTAACATATTACACTGTTCTTGTGTGAACTAGACTACAKCACGGGGGGTTTTCTGCTTCTCATCCCAGTTGTTGGCTCAAAAATCAAACATTCATGAAAGATGTTCCAGCTGTTAAAAAGCAGTAAAAATTTTGTTCTGTATTTCAGTCCTCTGGAAAAGTACTGAAACAGCAGTAGAGTATCATTACAGCAGATGCCATCATGGTTGTGCAGAAGGAGGAAAAGCACAACAGCAGTCAAGAACCCAAGTATTTGCTCTTGCAAATTAAAGCCCTAAAGAAGGTGCCTATCAGATTATTGCTGAGTTCTTGAAYAGCACTAGTCTGATTTACAGCCAGAACTCACATGCCTTTGTATCATTTTARTTTGGAGAATAGTAAGCTATGGCACAGAGCTAGACTGAGTAACCATGAACTCTCACATTTTGGTTTTACCACATGGAGTATGTAYGCATGACAGTTCCCTAAACTGCCTTTAAAAGTGTATCTGAGACTTAATGCTTAACCTCCATGCAAATGTCCTGACCTTGTTGATCACAACACATTTATCCTTGGGTTTTTATCTAATTTTATTTTAAAATACTTGGGAATTTGTTTCGTTAAGATATATAATTAAATAATCATTGCTTTCTTTTATTCTTTGTATTTGTGCATGCTCCTACAACTGTTTTTCACCAGAACTCCCCTTATGGCTTGTCCTGACTAAGAAACCAAAACATTGCAGAAAAATGTGAATATAAAAAAAAGTTATATATATATATATATTTCGTAGAAATTCAGAAACAGGATACATCCAGGGTGTGATAACATGCRTTTTAAACTCTGGTGTCCATTTTACTTTTTGTTCTTCCCTTTGACTTTGTTCTTTCCAAAATTCCAGCTATTCTTATCACTCTGCTCACTGCCAAAAAAGGTCTGTCCATTTAGAAACATGCATCTATCTATTCCAGAATCCTTCTTTTGACAAGGAACAAGCAAGCTGTTGGCTCAGTGTCAATGGCAGACTTTAAAGTCATCAGCAGTAGGAAGAAACAAAGAGATTTGAGCCGTATTTAGTTGGAAACCATCACTTCTTTTTTTTTTTAAATATCCATGTTCAGCATCTTGAAGTCCAAACCAGCCTCAGACTCAAACTTTGCCTTTAATTAAAAGCAATTTTTACTACAAAACTAGGAGACAGGATATTTTAGGACATCTAGAGTAATGGATTACCAGAACGYAAAGTCTGGTTTATCCAATAAAAATAATAATAGTAATTGAGCTTTGGGCTTCTTTTCACTGGTTATATTTGTTTGAACCAATCCCTTTCCCTCCATACACATTAAAAAGGAAAAAAGAAGTAAGAATTCCCCCTGAATAAAGTCCAGCTATATTATTATGTAATTTTTAACTCATAGCAAGGAGTATGCTTGATCCTTAATTCACTAGTGGAAAAAAATCATCTTGAGGCTCACTGAAACACAATAAAATGTAACATCTTCATTCTCTGAAAGACACTTAGAAAACAAGACAAGCTCATTTCACCATCTTTTCAAATTTTACCTAAAACACTCTAAAAGTACAATACGCTATCCAGTTGCACCATATATCTTCAAGACTGCCTTCATTTCTGTCACCATGTCATCCTGTGGATTTTGACTAGGAAATGCAACACCTTTGCATCGTCTTTGCAAAGCTCAATAGCTTTAAGAGTCTGTTTAGAGACAGAGCAGAGAAAAAGGGAATATATTTGTCTGTGATTGATCCTAATTATTCTCAACTCCTTAACAGTGGGCAAAGGGTAGAGAGTTTCAAGGAACACTAGCCAGAAAATTATGAATTTGTAAGAACAAATAAAGTTCATGGTCGTTTCCCAGATTGTCATAAATTAGTTAGCTAAATATCTTAAAGCTGACTTGAATACCATTGACTTTAARGTAGGGGTGAGGAGAAAATACAGTAGGGTAGTATCTTTACACTTAAAAAAAAATCTTTGTTTTGACTCTTTAGGATAGTCCAAGGCCAATTTTCAAATTTTTCTCTATAGCTAGAAGTTAATAAAGTTTTCTTCTTGTTTCCTCATATCTTCAGTGAAAGATTTGTTTTCTTTCTATTCTATTCTATTCTATTCTATTCTATTCTATTCTATTCTATTCTATTCTATTCTATTCTATTCTATTCTATTCTATTCTATTCTATTCTANCTATTCTATTCTATTCTATTCTATTCTATTCTATTCTATTCTATTCTATTCTATTCTATTCTATTCTATTCTATTCTATTCTATTCTATTCTATTTTTCTATTTAATACCTGTTCTCAGGAACCAGAGCCTGAGATAAACATTGAACTATCATCACTTTGTGACAAAACAGCAAGGACGGCAATGCTCCAAAACTGTTGTTAGAAAGTGTTCCTCATGAATGAAAGGCTTACAGTTTTATTCAAAACAAACTAAACAGAACTTTGCAGGTCCTTAAGATTTTCAGGCATGCAGGTGAGCAAATTTGCTGCTCAGCTTCTTATATTTGCAGGGAAACACAATTGTGTGTTCACATGTCCTTTATCTAAACAGAAGAGCAGCACCTCCACACAGTGTGGCCATACTTTCATGTCTCACCAAGCCCAGATTTCAAAGCCCAAAGTTCATGAATCTTTAGATCAGACATCCTTTAGATAGCAAGWCCACAGAAGAGAACACAACTGATCTTGGCTCAAACCCTTCACTTATTTCCAAAACTGAAAAATTCTTTCTTTTTAAGTTATCCCAGAAGAATTTAGTAACTTAAAAGCCTTCATCACATAGAAGTAAAAATTTAGAACATCTGAAAACCAAGAAGTTCTCACATTCACTTTTTCCAGCAGCACTGTGTCTTATGTTACAAGATGTAACCAAAMGTATGTATTCTATTACCATCTATGAAAGCCGTTAAGAAAGGAGGGACAATGTTCTTTATCTTCTCCATGACTCATCCCTGATAACTCCCTCCATCCCTCTAAGAAGGATATCTTCTGCTAATGGGCCATCAATTCTTACTGTATGACTGATAAAATTACATCATCCCAATTATGTGATGCTCAGCCCAGGGCGAGGAACCAAGCATTCCTACCTGGATATAATCTGAGGCCTGGAACACCACAGGCAACCCTACTACTGGATTCCCAGAGGACAGCAATGGCATAATCATTGCTGGACTTCCAGAGAAAGACCAGACCCTTCTACAGGGTCACCATTTCAACAGAACCRCATCTGTCACACCACGAGGACTGCAGACACCATTTAATCAGACTGCTACCACTACCCTGACCAACAGGCTGACAGGTTATGTTCTGACTGTCAGTTTAAGCCATGCTTTATCATGACTTTAKTTTAATCTTCCTATTAAATTGTAAATTCCAAGTTGTTACTTGGAATCTCCTGCTGGTTTGCTTTCAAATTAGTACAYGCAGGTAGACTTGAGGCATAAACTAGAAAACAGACATATTTTATTACAGATAGAGTTCAAACAGCCAATCYTCCTTCCTTACATGGAAATCTAACATCTCTAAAGGCTTTTCCAAGCAAAGCCTGAATCTTTCTTTGGTCACTCAGAGTGCATCATGGTGATGAATTGTTGTCTGCCACAACAATTTGTACTTAAGTTTTCCCTTGTGTTTCCTTCAGTCTGGAGAAAGATTTWAAAAATTCAGTTTCCAGCTGTTTCTGCACTCACATTATCATGGTGAATAGCAAACAATTTATAATAATAAAGCAGAGAGATCAGAGAAAAAAGGACACAGCTGGCAAAAATATTGACATGATTCTGGACAGCAGGATAGACARTATTTTAAGGGCATTTTATATTTCTTCACCCACTATCTACAACATAAAATTGAACTGCACTTTGATGGGATTTCCATGGGAATTAAGTATCCAACTTCAGCTGATTATCAATGCAGTTTTGAGCCTCTATTCCCACATTCTGCTCTGCAGATCCTTGCCATAATCTATTTGGAAAGCATATCTGTCCACCTGCAGTACACTTCCAGTTAACCATATGCTAATCATTGGTTATGCATATTTAAGCTCACTTTGTCAAATGAGGACAAAAAAGTAAATAGTTATAAAGGCTGTAAGACTAGGGAGGAAAATCACTTGAGGAAATTTATCCCAAGCACAATATAATTTTTCATTTAAAACACAAGCAAATATTCCTTTCTAYTTGTGAAATAAGCATTTGACATTAATAAAAGAGAGGGAAAATTTGTGATATAAAAAAATTCAATTCTAGAGAACTATAGCAAGTTGAAAGACTACAAATCCCACACTMTGCAGTTTGTTTAAAATACAGTACCATTTCTAATTCCCCAAATTTCTTTTAGGATTAAACATCCATTCAACAACATCTTAGAGAAATATGTCTTGAAACACTATTATTGTTTTTTAAGTGATTATATAAGTGTTGTGACAAAATCTCCCAGGAGTGGTCTGTAGATCAATTTAAGAAAAATTCTTGGAGCATTTAACTTCAGCCACAAATACATATAATATGCCAGACTATATTATGTGGGAGGGTTATACTTCCAGCTTGTGTTTTCATATTTGAAACAACAAATCCAGTCATGGATATCACAAGGATAATTTTACCATTGAATTAAATTGAGTATTGAATTAAAAATATATTTCTTCAGTTCTGATTGYCCAGAAAGTATTATACTGAGGACAATCATAGGGAAAAAAATAGAAATACCGTGTTATTGTAGCTAACTATTTAATTATAATAGCAAGAACAACGTATCATGATTTAGTTTCCATAGTTTCTTTGCTAACAAAATTTCAATCTCCCCAAAACCAACAATGGAAAACAAGGGCATTAAACACCAGATRCCTCTGTATCTGCCTTCTTCAGTGAAACATTTACTACAGTGTTCAGCACATGCTGGGACATGTTTYAGATCTTAAGGACTGTTTTTCACTTCTTGACACAATTAATTGCATTATGTATCAGAGTTCTAATGAAGATTAGTTGTTACGTCTCAATGCAAATGTACTGGGAAAGAGAGACAGCCAAAGAGAGGGGGATTTTGCACAGCCCTGCACTTGTTTATCAGGCATACAGGGTCAGAAGGTACATGGTCAGAAATCACAGGATACTTTGGTGAGTCTGTCACAGTGATTTTGCTGTCTCAGGTGAATCTTTGAAATCTCTGAAGGTTGAATACTGAGTAGCAGGTTTAAGAGCTAGGGAGGAAGGGAAGCAGACAGACTAGATAAAAAGAACATATCAGAGTACATTAAACTGAGTAAGTATATAAAATACTTGCAGTTGCTTGCCTGCAATTCCTAACACACACCACCTTTAAAACTACTGCAAAGCATTTCCACAGTTTGCAACAAGGCAGTAACATAACAACCAGAAGTACAAATATTTTAAGATCTTTTAAATCYTTTAAAATTACCTAAATTTGGCTGGAAATTTTCCAAGGATGAAGACAAGGTTGTTGATACATCAAGATTTTTATTAAACAAGATGTGCATCAAGAACGGAACCTCTCACTGTTTAGGRTGTTTCCTCTGCTCTTTCCAAAATTTTCAAAATGCACACAGCTTCAAAATTAAAACAAAAACTAGTTATGTAAACAATTTTAAGCCTCTCTCTAATTCTAGAATTTTTATAGCAAGGAGAAAATGCAATGAGAAAATGCAATGTCCCAGGAAACTCTTAAAATGGGTAAATGAAATGCCAAAAAGTGCCATGAATAATTACTAGAGAATTGCTATTATATTCCTACAGCAATATTAGTTTGCACTCTTCAATCACCAGACACCCTTAAAAGGTGACAAATATTGACATAATAAGATTCCAATTTTGCCAACAAGTTTCTAAATGTCTCCTTTGTCAGTGGGCTTTGGCTTCAACAGACATATCTGCTCATATTAATGTGCAATGTTGCAGTACTGTAAGCATTTTAAAATATCAACATCCAGTACAACCTCAGAATTAGATACTGAAGCAAAGACTTTCTTTGTTAGAGTAGGGTAAGTACTTAACAAAAATTCAGTACTTGCAAAAATTCTGTATCATTGGCTTATAATGGAAAAATTCAGTTAAGTGATTCAATCTTTGAATGAAATCAAAAGTAAAAATTAACACTCATATTCATGCTTGTAGCATATATTTCAGCTTCCATTTTATGCTGTTTTAGCTTTCTAAGTCACCTGTTAACTTCCTGCATCATCTTTATCAATTATCATTCTACAACTGAGCCCTAATTATTCATTAATTGGAAAATATTTTGGACACTTCATTGCCACATTTTCATGACTCTTGAGTCTCAATTGCTTTTCCTTCTTAGCTGTTCTGTCATTACTCAGTCAAAAATTTAATCCTGATCAAGACTGATCAAAGTAATTTCACATACAAGTTATACTAATCAGTTTATGCCAACTTTCTTTGCTTTTCCATCTGTTATTGTAGTTAACCACAATACACTATATTTTTTCCTTTTAGAAACAACTGGGGACAGATAAACAGCTCACAGGAGCTTTTCCAAGTGAACCCTAAGGACCTGTTTCCCAGAAAGAATTTATGAACAGCTTAAACTCACCCTGTTCTTACAAAAYAAGGAGTAATGTTGCCAAGCTGCTAACACCCCAGGATCACGGATGCAGACAAAAAAGACATTACATACTTACAAAGTTGGCCTCCCTAAGAGAGCAAAGATGTAGCTTTTTAGTCTGAGACATTCAGGTGACTGTMATTTTTAAATTTTGTAAAATACGTATAGAATGAACACTAAATAATGGCAGCTTCCTTTCAAAACTGATGTCATGCAGCCAATAAGAATAAAAAAACCCCAGAATRCCCAAGTAGCATTTTGACGTATTTTTAAAGATTTGGGGGAAGAGAAGTCCCCAGATCATGCACACCTGTAAGGAGGCTCAAAAGGAGGCAGGAAGCAGTGGATTGCCATCAGAAAGAGTAAACCACCTATTAGGGAACAACTAAGGTCACATAAAGGTTATTTTCTAATATTTTTCCATGTTTCTATTTTTAAGCTTCACAGACATTTGAGCACAAAAGCTTCTCATAATCACTCTGCATTCAAAAATTCCAAAATTGTGCTTGCCTTTTCATAAGGAGGAGAAACCTCAAAGTACTGCAATGTAGGTCATTTTACACTTCACCAAACCATTCATGTAGCTCTGATTTGTGACATCATAAATAGGTTCTTAATATATACCAATCCTATGACTTTATAAAACAACTATCATTGTCTGAGCAAAGTTTTGAATTTCAAATGAAATTGCTGTCCCATGAGAGCCAGATTAAACACCCAGTTAAGCATTGATCTAAATGTAAAATTAGACTGGATCACTATCATGGCATTCAACTTGATCTGAACTCAGAACATTTCTGGGCTCATTTATCCTTGCAGAAAATCACAGTGTTTCACACCRTGATTAACACTCTGACACGGCAAACAAGCATGCCATGTAACATCTGAGGAAATAAACTTTGAAGTGAAAGAAAGTGAAAGGCATAATTTCCCAAGGCAAGCTGTTTTGTTCATTCACTGATTACTGTGCCTTTTAAAAGCTAACAGTCTACCASAGTATAGAACAATTTATATCTCAGTTGCTTTTCTCTGTGAAATTGAGGCACTTGTCTCTTTTCTCCTTTGACAGGTTTTTCTTTTAATACAGTGGTGGTTCAAACATGATGTGCATGCACTGCACTACTGAGCACATCATGGACAAAACTCATATTATTACATGTTTACCTTTGCATCAGGTTGCAACACACAAATATCCAAACAATTTAATGATTTCAAATGGGTGTACTTTCTTTTAGGTTCAAGTTTCAGTTTGCTCATTATACTGCTGCTAATCACCTCTCACCAATGAACCATTGCTTTATTGCCCACAAAGAGGAGTAATGAGCTGGTGGAAGGTCTAGGCATAAGSCTTATAAGAAGCAGCTTAGGGAGATGGAGTTGTTTAACCTGGAGACAAGGAGRCTCAGGRGGATGGAGGCTGGTCTCTTTTCCCTGGTAACAAGTGACARGAGGAGAGGAAATGGAATCATGTTGCCCCAAGGGAGCTTTAGGATAGACATTAGGAAAAATCTCTTAACTGAAAAAGTCCAGGGAGGTGGTTGAGTCAAAATCCTTTGAAGTATTTAAAAGCCATGAGGATATAGCACGTGGTGACATAATTTAATGCAGGATTTAGMGATGTTTGGTTAATTGTGAGACTTGACAATCTTAGACATCTTTTCCAACGTAAATTATTCTACAATTCTAAATAGGTATTGCCATTTCACTTTCAAATTATGAGTGTGTTTCACTAATTAGAACTTATCGTGATATATAAGAACAATTTTACTGAAAACAGTCTTGTCTCACATTCTTAGTAGAAAATATTCAAAAAACAAGACTCTTGATTTAACAACAAATCTGACAACTTATAGTTTTTCATGAGTTGTTCTGCTGTCTTTGTCATCCAAATTCAATACACTCATGGATATTCAATGTATTGAATGTAATATTTTTGAAGAAAAAAGATAATGCTTGGCATACAGATTTACACAGTAACCCTGAAGATCCAACAAACACCCAGTGWTTTCTCAGCATATCTTAGAAGAACCTACACAGATATCAAAAGTGAAAAATTATTAAACTAATGTCCTGAATGCACAGCAGATTCTAGGCTGTATTGTCCTAGGTTGCACACATTATGGCAAAGTAACCCTGGGAACGAGATTTGTAGGATGACTTTTTAGAACACAGTGATTCTGTGGCAAATTATTASTATTTTTCCTGAATAGGAATAGATTTTCTGGGTTTGTTCAACATTCATTTTTATATGGTTTTAAAGCCTGAAATGGTGCAGGGAGGAAAAAGAAGGTGGGGAGAAATTTATTTCTGACTTTACTATTAAGTCCTTGATCATTTGCATGCCTTTAGTGGGAGCAATGTCTTTCAAAGGACTGTAATGCAGAAGATTGTGGTTGATATSGGCTGAGTTCTTTCAGCTCCTATAGAATGAAAATAGAGCAGAAAGAGTATGGATGTGGTAGCAAAGCTGAAATTATATTATATTTTCCAAGTATTAATTATTCTTTTCATCATCTGCATTATAAGGAACTGGTTGTGAAAAATTGCACCTTGACTTGGACATAAGAGAGCACATATCCCAAACAACCTGAGGCATCCCAAAGGAATGAATTTATTTATTAAATATTRGAATTTCACTTCTAAATACTCTTTTGATTAAAGAAAGGAAAAAATTGGACAATAAGAAAACAATGCTTGGAAGAGCTTGCTAAACATCCCATAAGCCTTGGAGAAAAAATTCCAAATTCGAAGTTGTTTCATAYAAAATCCTTCCTTTTTGTCCCGGTTTGGAAACAAATTTTAGGAGAAAAACACTCTGGAATGAACCCTTTCTCTGAAGAGAAGGTCTTCAGTGATCCCATTTGCCCCAGGCTCCCTGCCCCTTCC
>CADDXX010000600.1:270831-322951 GCA_902810485.1 Alauda arvensis
AGTGTGAAAGGTTTTCCCTGAGGTCCCCCCTGCTAAACCATTCCAGTCTGAACCTGCACAGGAGTTACCCCATAAAGGATATTTGGATTTTGCATTACTTGGTTTCATTTTTCTGCATTTACAGTTCTTTGCATAATGGGTAACATTCACAGCCCATTATTTTCAGAAAAACTTACCTAAACCTAATTTGCCACTAGCAATTGCACATAGCAATAGTTTGAACAGAAAGTCTACAAATATCACATTGGAAGCTTGCATATATAGGATCGATTTTTTTTCTTCCCTTAAGATACAGCACTTCGTCCTTCAGGATCAGGACTGCTATCTGTAATACTACATTAATGTGGACACAGATTTACTCTGAATGGGCAGTGAACACAATTGATTCTAAGGATCATCTACTTCTGAATATTAAACCTTTGCCAGGGGTGGAAAAGCAGTTTCTTGGAGAATCCGCAATAGTGAAAAGAAGAATGTCTAGCTTTCATCATTTGACCCCAACTGCATGAAGGCTTAGCCCCTCTGTAATACAGATTATGATTCAAATTTAATCATACTTCAGAGTTACTTCTATCTGGGACAATAACCRAGAATCTCTGCAAAGTGTGAAAAAGGGAAATATTTCTCCCATATTGACATCCATTAGCAGGGAAACTGTACAAATCTAGTAAGAGACTGACAAAATTCCTAAAATAAAATCTGAAAACTGCGCCATTCAGATTGACAAATTCTCCCCATGCATCGGTGTGGTGAGAATAGAGGAGAACTATTGACCTTGTGCAAGAGTGAGTGCCCCATTATGTCACCCAGTGCACACACACAGCACATTGACTGGTGCTAACTTGGTACCTCAAGCTGCCTCATGATCTTAGCAAACCTCATAGATCAATGTTCATTTATCCAGTATTATTTCTTCAGTAATCTCTGGCTTCTTGGAAGAGGACGCTGTCCTCTTCCTCCTCAAGGAATCCACAATCTCAGCTTCCTAACATTTTGAACCACCATTACATCACTGGGAAGGATTCAGTTTCATAAGTAGTGCAATGAGCTGAAGGTGTTCAGAAACATCTTGCAATTGCTTGTCCATCATTTTTCTCACTTTACCCCCAAGAAGATAATTTATGATTCCTGAATTAGTAACATCTCTTCTATACTCTTTCAGATACTAGAAACTGGGTGTTTCTTCTGACAAGAAAAGRAGTTGAACAGGACTTCAAGAATGGAAATAAGCAACCTTTCAGCTCTGTTGAAATCCTGCTCTGAGTTGCATGAACATTGCAAATGAAGTACCTTGATTGGCTATAATTCTCACAGCTATTTTTTTCAATCATCAATAGTTGAAAATAGTTACAGTCAACGTTTGTGTGATCTAGTGAAACAGAAATATATAAAACTTTTTATAATGATAGTGAAGAGAAGACACTTCCCAGATGTTAGGAAAATATTCCATTTAAAAGGTGTCAGATATTATTTATTTTTTATTCCAAAAAATACCCCAAACCAAGCCAAAAGTAAGTTTCTCTTAATACATTCTGTGAGCTAACTAACAAACAAGAAAGAATGAACTACARCAATTTTTCTTTGTTCAGTGAAATGAGTTTGACATAGTTTCCGTGCTATTTGTAGATAACTGCCAATAAAAAGCATTGTTTGAAAGTAAATTTTTGCTCACAATAACAGTAATCCCACACAAAGCAGGCACCAAAACTAAAATACAGATGAGAGTTCACTGAAGTGAAGCCACCAGCAATTAATGTCCAGAACACAAAACAAAAAACAGTTGAAAATCAGTAGGCTGCCCAGCTTAATGAATAAATCCCCTCCAAGAAGAGTTATCATAGAGAAATGTGAATGAATAAAAAGCAGTGAGGCATTCAGCATTATTCTGATTGTAACAGTAAATGCCACAAATTTATGAACAGTCTCATGCAATTAAGTTTTCCAAAACAGCAAGACCATATTCATGGAATAGCAGTTCTATATGTCATAGTTGAGCTATAAATATTAATATTTCTATAATAATTCTAATTCAAAATATGCAAATAGCTCTGTCTGTGAGAGCAGAAACTAAAACTCAARTCTTTCACTCCATGTGCTATACACTATACTTGGTCCAACGCAGGAAAGTGAAGAGCAGGGAAAGAGGGAGAGGGAGGTCATTAATGTACTGTGTGTTAAGTTCAATTGTGTAGATTTGCTTCAGATGGGTGAAAAACATCCAAACTCGTCCAGGTCTACAGGAGAGGGTGCCTAGGACAAGGATGGTGGAAACTGGAGGAGTTTTACTTTGATACTGGATAAAACTCAGGCACTGATTCCCTCAGCACTAACAAGAGAAAACCTTTTTCAGTGCATCTCTAGGGACTAAAAACTTCACTGCCAAAAAACGGTGACTAAATGGTTATGCATGGAATTGCAATCACAATTTTGGTTCTACAGTATCTTCACAGATACTGAAGATCTTTTTGAGAAAGCTAACCAATAGAGGACTTGAATCCAGGTGTACAACAATTGTCAATCACTGGCTCAACTTTCCTGATTTTAGGAGGGCCAAAGATCCTATTTTAACCATAACCTTWTTTTAGTCCTACATTATGTAGTAGCACAGAAATGGGGGCACCTTCTGGAGTGCTGAGTTTAATACACACATTTAAGGAAGGAGCTTATTCAACCTGATGTCAAAAACTCAGATTCAAATCCCATTTTTCTTCACTATTTTTCTTTTTGAAAAAACATAAAATGCTTCAACCTTAGTTTCAACATCTTCAAAAGGACGTTAGAAATCTCTTTAAGAACCCTAAGAATCACCATCATTTATAAAATAGTTGAAGGTATCATGAAAGGCATTTTAGGGCTTTTTAAAAGTTTTTGAGGAAAAATGGAAATGCCTTTATWAGGTTTTATAGCAAGTTTCAGGATAAGAGGCATAAGCTCCTTATGAATATATAATTTACTTTTTGAACAGTGAGATTATATGTTTATTAACATACTTCTCTAGCTATTCAATAATTTCCACAGATGCCAGAAATTACCCACAGGAATTTTACTCTCTATCTAAGATAATATTATTTAGCCCTTGAGCAGTCAAGGGTCAGTGTGGCACATGTGAAAAGTTCTTTTTTTCTAAAACTGCTTTCAAAGAAATAGATGGCTATAATTGAACAAAAAAAAGCACAAATATCACATCCTCTTCCGTTACCTCTGGAAGATCTGCATTGTTAATAAAACAAAGAATAAWTTAGTTAGATTTTTTGCTGGTGATYGGAGAATGTACCTATCTTTGACTACATAAAAATTGTGCTGTGAAACAAGCACTGTGAACCTCCCTTCGTCTTCTTTACTCACTTATACAGTGATTGAGATTGTACTTTGGCATAATTGAGAATCACTTATCACAAATACAACATGTTACTGAGAACCAACTGTGCTTGTGACTCTGCCAGAATATTTCTCTTCTTGAAGTACTCAAATGTCAGGTTGAGGTAATGAAACACTCAATGTTTGAAATAACTTTAGTCCAACAGAGAAAGCAGGAATTTTCTTATTTTTTTTTAATTTCTTTTTTTAATCCTGGAAAGATTTTACTGGCAGATAAATTATTCACTTTAAAATCAAAATTTAGGATGGAAAGGATGAGGAATATCCAGAATTTAGTTATTCTAAGGTCTTCCAGAACACGTCCAGATAAACAGGTGTCTATGCACCTATACATCAACAGATTGTGTCCATCTGGAGCCTTTTATCATTGTAACTATATGCAGAATTTCATACTCTTCTCTATTAAAAGTGTAATATCCACAATAATGTCACCATACATTCAGTTTTCAAGAGTGCACTGATGAGTAATAAAGTCAGTGCTCCCACTTGCCTGAAGGGTTTGTTTCTTTGCAAAGACTACATCAAAACCAATGGCAGGCAGCAAGAACATCTCAAGAGAAATTTCTTTTCCCTTCTCCTCTCCTTACTCATATGAATATCACAAAATTAAATCAAATCAAATCAATATACAGAGATGTAGGATACCTAAATTTACTTTGACATCCAGTCACTGGCTTGTGCTCTAACTCTACAACTCATGAATATAGTGCCACTGCCCAAAAGATGGCTGCCAAAATGTCCTAATAGGTGACACAGTTGATTTCATTGTAAAAATAACTCAATTGGGTGAAACACCTATGAAATAACTATATTTTGCATAATAATTGCACTGTATCAAAAAAGAGAGAAAAGAAATCCATGTTTTCATTATTTCAAACTACATCTTTCTGTGGCCCAGTCATACAAATTTGCATACCACATGTCCTACCATGTGACCATTTACCTCTAAGAGAAACTGATGAGGAACCACTTGAATGCTCCTCTCATTCTCTCAATTAGGCAATTTAGATTTTCATTTCAAATTTTCGGTTGGCAGAAAGCCTGGAAGAACAGTTTAACAAAAACCTGAAATGGTGAGGGCCAGAATACCATCCTAGGTTTGTTCACAGTCTTTCATCATCCCTTTTGCAAGTGCACATACAGCGTGCAACAGCATGGGAGAAATTTTAAGGTTTAGAGCCTGACAACTTTGCCACAGCATAACAGCCAAGTGTGAAATCRTCACTTACTTCTACTTTTTCTGTTACTCCCACAAGTTAATAAGGATAGAGGAAAAGGTAAGCTGAGAGGAGAAATAAAAGAGGTTTATCAGTGGGGGGAATGGGCAAGAAAGCCCCAGTCTGATGCATCAGTGGGTGATGGAAGCAGACTTGGAACAAAGAGGCCTGAAGCTTTGGTCTGCAGCTGTGGCATGCTTCACAAGTCAGGAAGTTTGCCTGGCCTCCAACCTGAGAAGAAAATTAACCTATTCTTGCCAATTATTTGTCTGTAGAATGAAAATGCTCTTGTAAGATGTGTTGTTCAAAAGCATCTTCAGAGTGGAGCAATTTTGATCCCCAGAGTTTGTTGCAGTCTGAATCCCAGGCCACTCCTGTCATCCTGCAGTGATTCCTACCCCTTGTCYCATGCTCACCATGTAAAAAATTCTGTATTTCCAGACAACATGCTTTTTGTGAAAGCTATTTTGGTACCCAGATTCTCTGTTTCTCTGTTTCTCTGCACTTTTTCTATCTTTCAAAGCAATTCTATTTGCTTTGCAGTAGGTAAAAGCTTAATCCCCAAGGAAACATATGGTGCACACTTCCAGCAAATGCAGTATATAGTTATTTGTGAAAYAGTCAGCAGCTATTTTATAAATGTCTTTCAGAAACACAAGGCTTTTCAGCTGATCAGGATGTTTTACTATTTAACATTGATTTAAAAGCCTTGCCAAGTATATCAGGAAGTTAAAAGACAAATTTCACAGTGCACAGAAAAGCAGCTGTTTTTTCCCACTCAAGTCCTGGCAATTTAACCAAATGGTTCTTTCAACAACAGCAACAACAAGTAAGGTGTACAAAAACTTTGTTTCATTACAATAAGAGACAAATTAGCATTTGCAAAAGGTTTCCAGAAGAACATGTGTGCATACTTAGTTGGTATTTTTCCTTGTGAAGGGCATGAGAGGACATATAAATTTAAGCACCTATTTTATTTCAAGAACATTTTAGCATGTGAGGGGACAAAGCATCCTTAAGCAGCTTCTTTGAGTAATGGATTCCCAAGCAAAACTTTTCCATCACTAGCTAAAAGTCATTAAAAATACCACTGAAAAGCTTTGAACTTTGCCCTCTCAGACGAAAACTGGTTTAATGAAATTATATGCTGTGAAATCTGAACCTAATGTAAGTGCATTTAAAACAAAACAGAATGTTTTCTTTTATCAAAAAGGCAAACAATTTAGTTGTTCATAACAATTAACAGCATCTTGTATAGTAGTCTTTACTGTAACTTCAGCTGAATATCATTCAGTATTTTTTGCAATTATTAACTTTAGAATGAAGAACCACTCAATTTAGCCACATTTATTTTTTARTCAGATGTCTTTATCACTCTTATTTCCACAAACACCTGTAGTCAGAATATCCATTTTCTCAATATGAGCAACGACACTTGTGCACTAAGAAAACGCTACATTCTACAAAGCTTTTTACTATTCTTCCATTTAAAAGTTTCACTGGCAAGGAAGCAGAAAAAGTAATGTAAGTCACAGTTCACCAAATAGAAGCCACTGGGAGAAAAGACCATAGTAATCCAGGGCTTCAAAGCTAGCACTGATTATATGAGTTCAGTGACATTTTCATAATTCAGGTCTGATTAGCAATTCAGTAATATGTACCTGTGCAAGTCTGACACCCTTTTACAGCCAGAGAACCTCATATAAAGGTACAGGGCACCATCTTTCATACCTCARAAACTCACTTGTCTCAAGGTTTTCCTTTACCTATCTTCTCTAWATGGACAAACCTAGGCTATTAGTATTACCTACTAAAATAGCAAGTCCTTTTAACAAAATAAGTATTTTAATTTAATTTAAAAGTCCTTTTAATAAAAAAAAAGTACTTCCCTAATCCACTTAATACAGGCAAAGTGCAGGAGATATCAATAGCAACCACTTCTGTCCAAGTGCCTTGAAATGTACAAGGCCTGTAGAAACCTATAAAATATTTCGCAGTCTTCTCTGCTGATGGAGGCAGAGAAAAGCAAGCATATGGATTTACAGCCCCAGCAATTTCTGAAACTCTTTTAGTTTTACTTGGGCCAACCAGACTTTTTCCAGTAGAAAAGGAAGGGCTGTTTCCAATGGTAGCCATCAGCAGGATTGTATTTGTGTACACACATGCAAAAACTAATTGCTGCCTAGAAAAAAGAAAAAAATAAAAATACTGCACACTTTTTTTTTCCTTTTTTTTTAATTGGCTGATTTATACTTGTTGAAAGATGCACCTGTAGGTATACTTAGGAAGGATTTGAAGCAGGGGGTTTGACAGTTCATTCAGCAGCTAGACTCGGGGAAAGAGCAGTGCTTGAATTTCTGCCCATAAAGCAAATTCAGCACGCACAAATTTCACACACCACAACCAGCCTGCACCTACACAAAAAGGAAGCAGTGCTTATGCTGACCCCATCTCTCCTGTGTGCTTAGAAGATGAGTGGAGGGGTGGTTAGCTGTGGGTCTTGGTGGTCTGCAGGTTGTGTCTGCACTTAGCCCTGTGAAACTGCCAGCACATCCCACTGGATGCACATCTTATTTGCACATTTCCGTTTGTACTCGTGCATCCAACAGTGACAATACTTCTCMCAAAGGCCAAACAGAATCCTGCAGTGATGAAATCATTGCCTCTTGATTCCAAGAGTCATGAACCCCCTGACTGTGCRTGTGTGAGCAGGCTCTGCTCCTCACCACACCAGCACTGAGCCAGCCAGGACCAGTGCTGGCCCTAGGAAGACTGGGAAGCCAGAGGCAGCCATCCTCTGAGCCTGGGAGTGTACTGCACAGCAAGGCTTCAAGACCACTAGACAGAGAGCTGGCAGGCCTCAAAGTCCTAGCTTTCATTCCCTGCTCCCAACTGCTGCCACAGATGTCCAGACTTTATTGCAGATGAGTTTGGATGGCTGCAGGAACAGCTGGAAGTGGGAAGCAAGAGCCAGACATTGGCTCCAATGCAGGACACAGCTATTCTGAAAAAGGAAGCAAGAGAAAGAAAGAAAGCTGCCTTCAGAGGCTGCAGCCACTAGTGAAACAGTTAAAAACATTAAACACTTTCCTAGTTTTGCTTTYCCCTCTTAGAAAACTGCAATAGATGCCACAAGACTGTGTCTGAAGGTTTTCTATGACCAGAGCTGTGGAGGCCCAGTACATACTAAACAAATGTGGTCTTTTCTTGGGGAAAAATGAGGTTAAAAGTTGGGTTAAAAGTTGCATCAGACATAATGGTGGGACAAATGCCCTGCTGAAGTTGTAATTTCAGCCAAGGGACAATACACAAGGTTATTTAGGAACACGCACAATGTCTTACAACATATGGTGAACATACATGGGACAGTTTAGCAGATCTTTGAGGAAAACAAAACCCACAGCAATTCCACAATATGTGTGCTTCTAATATGGGCAAACCCAGCTAAAGGTATGTCCAAATACAGTGTTTGCAGTTAAAAAATTTGATGAAAAGGCGCAAGCAGCTGACTACTTGAGCAGTCWATCCTACAAGAGCTCTGATCTGCCACACAGACCCATTTGCTCTTAACTAATAAAATCTGGCATGCACAGCACTATAACCTAAATAATTTTTTAAAAAGTAGCAGAAACTGTTGTCAAAATCYAAGTTGCGTTCAGACTGCATGCAGGACTTGAGGGCACTTTCTAGTACCTAAGGCAATGAGGTCCTAGGAAGAATGCCAAGATGCAATACAAGTACATAACACACACATTACTAAGCCCCCTGTGGGGGAAAAAAAAAAAAAAAACAACAAAACAAAACAGGAGCACATACTGAGAAACAGCTATGGTACAGCCTGGCTTGGTTGAGCAGCAAAAGATATATCATCTTGTCTGGGTATAGCCAACCAATGAATGACTTCTGCAAGGACAATCAGTAGCAAATAAGGGGGAAAAGGACAAATCATGCTAAGATTTGGAGGATATAAGTCACACCTTTAAGGATGTCTAGGGTAAGAACAAATAGTTTTGACCTGTGTACAATACACTGCATACCTACTGAAAACCTATTTGAGACCAGAACTTTCATAATTTCCTTCCATTATTGGTCAGTTGCTTCCAGTACAACAAATTGACTTTTCCTGCCTACTACATTAACTACTACTGCTCTACCATTCTCTCACATTTACCATATAGCTGTTTTGAATGGGCTATTAAATACTGCCTTCAGAAGTAAACAACTCCAGTCTGTGATTATTTTAGATTCATTACATTTTAATAATTTTTTCAATATTTGTCTTCTGTGAGTTCTCACACTGATTAACTCCCTTTCCCTACACTTGCTTCCAAAAACTCCTGAGTCTCTTATATGTCACTTCAATTTTAATTAGACATTTAATGTCCAGGCAACATTCTAATATATCTTGTTTTCCATTACTAAAATTATAGTCTAAAAGCATATTGAATCAATTATTCTAGTAGTAGAATGCATTTTTATAATAGAAAGAACAACTTTAATTTGTAAACAACCACTGTGTATCATACCTCACAATTTTTCTTGTCTTCAAAGTAGACATCTTCAAAATAATTTCTGATGACTGAAACTAAAGGAATGATGGTCCCATATTTTAGGTAATCCTAACATTATTTTTGTAGCTATGAGAGTTTAAATTACATATCTACTGTTTGTGAAACATTTTGCAGCTTCTGGCAGTCAGTTCTTGAAACTGCCTCCAGATTAAAACTATCATTTTCAACATAGAAAGTGAAGTCCAACACGTCTACACCTTTACTGTTAAAGCAGTTACAAATCATTGCTCAGAATACAAATTACAGATGCATCATACCAGTACTGTCAGAAAACTGCATTCCTTTGACAAGGARACTGTCAAAGCAGCACTTTGTTCTAGGCTAGCATGCTTTGAGTATGAGGTTCTTAGTTGAATTCTGTAAGAAGTTCCTCATTGACTTTGGATAAGAAATTTCACCAATTTAAAAAGGAAAATTAAATAGTTATAAACTAGCAGTTAAAAGCAAGAAAATAATTACGAATAAACAGCATTTTCAAAGACTGGAAATAAATCAAGCACAGCTCATCAAACATCTCTGCASCTTGCCAGGATTCATGATGATTTTTTGCTTTGAAGAACCTGGATAAGATGGAAGAGGAGTCCATTTTGAAAGAGTTAGTGCGTGGGTGTGAGTCTTACTACCATGGGAAACAGAAGAATGAAGTAAGCAGGATAAGGTCAACACATTAACATTTACATGAATTCAGATCCCATATAGCTTTAATCCTCTTCAGTGACAGGCAAACCATCAGAGAGGAGGAAATGAGACTTCAACATTAATTCAAAATGCCTGGTTTAACCTTTAGAAAATAATTCAATTTTCTCCTTCTTTCCCTTTCCTGTTCTCCTTTCCATACACCACAAAGGCACTTTCCTGTTTCTTCAAAATTAACTATGTCTTTTTCAAGTTTTCATTTAAATTTGGAGAAACTGTCCATGCACACTTTATGAGACCTAAAGTACACATGTGGGACTTAAATTCCTTTCAAACTCTTTGTGCCTCATTCCTGTAGACTTAACTGAACTAACAAAGAAGATTGAGTCAGGATTAGCTTCTATTCAGCCAAAATACCAGTGGACAAATGTTAGCAGTCACTGCCTGGGAGTTCCAGGTGAACTTTTCAGTAACAAACCACCCAAAAAGACACAAACAGGCCTAAGGTTACAATGAAGGGCACTTACCAATTATTTTAGACTGAAAAGTAAAGAATTGCTTTTCCAATGTAAGTAAGCAAAGAGGGGGAGTGGAGAAGGGGGTGKTGTGAGAGAATCCCAAATCTTAAATACATAGAATTTAAAAATATTTTAAAACATTGAGAAGACTAAAGCTTTAAAAAGTGGGKKTTTTGGGSKTTTTTTTGGTTCCTTGGAGCTACTTAATGTAATAATTGTTCTTTCTACTGAGATCCTTTACATTTCCCCAGGCAGGTGAACTGCAGCTTGCAGTGTCTAAAAAACTGCAGCTGGAAGAAGAACCAGTTTAAGCAAATCTGGCTGCCCTAGATCAGCAGAATTAAAATGAGAAAACACAGTGTCTTTGTCTTAGGCAGGACATTGAAGGGGGTAAAATATAGGGCCCCAAAGAACTGAACATACTTAGACCCAGACTGAAATGAACAGAAGCCAGCTTGCCTTGCTGAGAGACAATCTGTGAAGACTGAAATTTTCCTTATACAGTGATATCTTATTTCTRACCATATCAGCAGAAGTTCTTCTTTCTGATAAAATTTTCTGTTTGCCTTCATGTAGGTTAGTGTGAAAGTGTGCATTCATCTGCATCAGTCTCATGAACAAAACTTGATGGCTTCCAAACTGCTCATCTTTTATTAAAGACAGGCATCTGTTATTGCTCTATAGGTAAGGAACTGCAGCAATACATATGCACAAAAATTAGGATAGTCAGTCATTACAACAGGATAAGACACAAGAATATTACTGAAGTAAAGGACAAGTGTTCTCATACTCCAGGTAACATGGACTGTCATGAAGCAGGACTGAAGATATGTTTCTTGAACTCAAAGGTGCATGCCAAAAAACAAAAACCAAACACAGATTCCATTTCTTGATGAGTAGATAAAGGTATGTGTTTATTTCATCTAATTTCTACTAAAAAAAACCAGGGAGGAAAAAAAGCAAAGCAGTCTTTCTTATTTTAATTTCTTCTATCTTCACCATGGTCAAAAAAGTTCCATCTTTTTCATTTCTTCTCTGGCACTGACTTCATTTTAAATACAACACAGTAGAGTACTCAGTTGCCAAATTGCTGCATTTTTAAACATTCTAAATAGGACATTAGTTCTTAGCATGAATGTTTTGAAATCTGATCAACAAGCCATTTCTCAATACATTAGGCAAAGCAAGCAAAATTAGGCTGTTTTATGTCAGGTACTTAGCACAAATCCCTTAATAATGTGTTTGAGTGCAGAAACCATTAATAAATACATAATTCCCTAAGACAGGCTTGATTAATTAAGTCATATGTGTATCCTTCTAATTAAAAAGAGAACATTAGGCAGATGAGTGGAATTTCTGAGTACGAAATTCAAAGGCTGTTTTGCTTTTATTTGAACAACGAAAGAAAAGCTGCTCGTTAATATAGCTGCCAAAAAAACAGCAAGAGTGCTGACACAAACCCCCAAACTCTGACTTGTTCAAAACAGCTAAGTATTTACTCGCTCATTTGTAGTCCAATTTTTAATCAGGTAGCTGCTTGATTAATCCAGGCAGTTCAAATTACAATGGCAGCTGGTGCTAATATATACATAACTAGGTGATATGCTGGTTGCATTACTTCCAGTAAATTGTTTAAAGCCAAAGACTCACAGGTTTTTACACTCTCAGGGAAAACTATTTTATGAAAAAATAACAGACTGATGGTTGACCCCAGACTCTTCCCAAGCATGTGTTTGGACATGTTGTGTGGACTGCTAATTTTGGTATGATAACATAATTTGCAACAATACTGAAGGAATAATTACTTTTAAATGCATAGCTCTTCTTGTAAAACAATTAGCTTTTTGAGGTTCCTTGCTAAAACAAGTAAACAAAAMCAGAAAGAGCAGAAAACATAATGTTATGAGACATAACAGGAACATAAAAAATTCTGCTAAGCTAACAGATAYTGTTAAGCATAACAATATGGCCAAGGTGATTTTTGAGGATGATTGGTAACAGTCAGCACAATTTGATATAATAATGYTACTAAGCCAAA
This sequence comes from Alauda arvensis, assembly GCA_902810485.1. Lineage (NCBI taxonomy): Eukaryota > Metazoa > Chordata > Aves > Passeriformes > Alaudidae > Alauda > Alauda arvensis. The sequence goes on from CADDXX010000600.1 coordinate 283,190, forward strand.
TATAAGCCCAGTATTGTAATATTTTAGTCTTAGAAACATTACCTGTTACGTTGTCATAAATGGTAAATTTAGTGGCTGATATGTGGGTAAACCTGGTACCTGTCAGGCACAAACAACAGATTGATCTGCAGGATTAATCCCAGTTGGGCAAAGGACTCTACTGCTTTGAGCAATGGATTTGAACTGTATGAACTTTAGAGCTCATTCTGTGACACTGGCTTTTGCAACACTGCCCTGCTTACAAGAACAACATGCCCATGGCTCTTTAATTTACAGGGGATTGCCTTGATTTTGGTGAGAAAATGACCAGGTATGTGAAAGTAAGAGGGAGAACAGTAGGCAACAATGACTAAGAAGCAGARACTGATAGATTTGATAGAGACTTGTCAAAATAGATTGCATCCATGGGACAACATGGAGAGCGGAAAGGAGAAACAAGGGTGTAGAGGTGATTTGAGCAAGATTTATGAGCATCCCAAGAAACATTATTTGGACCTAATAGAGCTTGCAAAGGGCTTGAATCTCATGGCCTGAAAGAAGCTAAGAGTCAGATCCAGTTCTAAAGCCACAGAATTGGTTCCTTCAAATGCAGCCAATGGGATTGTATTTTAATTCTTCCACTGTTGTAACTTAAACCATCAATATAASAACATTCCCAAAGAAAATGCAAAGCAGCTCAGCTCAAAACCAGCCAGAAGGYTAGTCATGATTGGTTGGCGCAGCTTGATTTCCAGTCCAGGCCTTATATCTAGGCAATTACATAATTCTCARTAAGGGTGACAAGACTGAAATAAGGCCCACCATGATTGCTATTTTTCTCCCCCATGTCTTTCTCTAAAAGAGAGTTGACTACAATGACTGAGAGTGRCTGAAGCTTAGAGAGGCTGAGTCYGCAGCTATGAARRAGACAATACATTACTGCCACACAAYGAGTGCAAGATGACTTGCTGTGTTGGACATTTATAAGAGGCTACATAAGGGCACRTTGTTGTGCAATCTGGAATGTGACTTTGAATTAAGCAGGAATGTACTTTATTAGACAAGTAAGAACTGCATGCGGCTCATCATCTGAGTTCCAGCTCCCTGAGATCTCCACTCAGAGACAGATGCTAGAGTATCTCTATCCAAAAAGACATACAGCACTGCACTTGTCCTTACCTGCTTTTGCCATAACATATATATTCAGGCACCTACCAGGGTTCTGCTTAGTGAAGGCTATCACTCTTTTAAAAATCCAGAAAGACTTAAACCAACAAGACATTCATCATCAGACAACAAATCCTGTTACTWATAGGTTGGAGAATTACAGGGAAATCTGTAGAGACAAGATGCTGGAAACAAGCAAAAAGAATATGTACAGTAAAAAGTTAGGTTGGAAAATGCTTATATTAGGAGGGAGTGTTGTTACAAGAATCAGATTTGAAAGCAGCTTGCCTGTTGATGTGGTCAATAAGTATGATAGGAATGACAGAGAAAACAAACACAATCAGTCTAGATTCAAGTGTTTAATAGTAACTCCTGTTAAAAAACAGACTCCAGCTTGGTCTCAGTTGGAGACAAAGAAAAGAAAATAAAGTTTCTGTATTCTAGAGGGGTTTGAGCTTAATRGAATTAATTTTTGGCATGGGAAGAACTAACAATCCTATCCTACAAACAGCCACCTTTTCCATCAATTTTTCTATCTAACACAACTCAAACTCTCAGTGCCTTCCTGAACTGTAATTAAATCCATGCACTAATTTCTTCTTGTGAGGAAACTGTCTTCTTTCTAATGTTTACATGCAAGTCTCGTGTTGTTCTAACCCTCTAGATCATTCCTGTGCTTTCTTCCATCTCCCATGCCCTTTGTCTGCTACCCTCCTGAAAGATTTGCCAAGCTTAGTATACTCTCAGGAAGTTACAGCTTCTCTCACGTCCCACTCACCAAATTCTTCTTTTACTCTCTTTCTACTCTTCCATCCACAMCCTTGTCAAAAGCCTATACTTCTGGTTGGGGTTGTGGGGAGCTTTAATTTTGATGGTTTGTTTTGGTGTTTTGATAAAAGGCTCCAACATAATTATCAGTTATGCTGTGTATTGTTGCAAATGAGAGTGAAAATGAGATCTAGAGTGGTCTGGAACCTGACAGTTTGACTGAYGAGGCTATTCTTGATTTAGGTGACCTCAGAATTTGAGGTCATGCTGATTTACAAATAGAAATCAAGATCAGACCTTGCTCTGCAGACAGGCATTGAAAAAAAAACAAAAAAAAAAACCTCCAGTAGGTAGATTTTTGTCAGTATGTCAGTTTTCCTTGAGCACTTTTTTTTCCCATGTTGTTGCCTGTTCTTGCCTCCTGGCTGGCAACACATTAGAGTGTGAGTTTCTTCCCTGCAGACCAGCATTCTATTATAGTTTATCCTCAGACTCAGGAAAGATTAAGATCCAGGTGTAGATGATCTAGTCTTCTAAAGTCAAATATCAAATCACACTAATAAAAAATAATTTTAAAAAATTGTTAAGGTATAGAAGTTGTCCTCTCTATCAAAAACCTTTTGTSGTTCACTGTTTTCTCTTACTGTCTTCTGAATTAAAAAGCTAAGAAACTTGGACAATTTAAGAATGAATTTTACAAATAAGCATTCATTTTTACTCTTTTTTTTTTGGTGCTTTTTAAATTTTGTTTGGTTGGTTGTTTTTTGGTTGGTTGTTTCTTTTTACAATACCTCTGCTTTTTAGAAAATGCTTACAGTCCAAGTGTATACTCCAGGACACCAAAAGTATTAATTTTCATCTTCCCAATATGCATGAAACTTATATATATGTAAACAAGCAGTTAGACTAGTCATGCTGACATGCCTCAAAAAACAAGGGAAAAATATTTGTCAATTTTCAACTTAAATAAGAAGATCATCTCTTTACTTGCAAGACCTCATTCTGGTGAATATCAGGGAGAGATGATACAGCATGRACATCCAGAGACAAGTTTCCTCAACAATTACATTTTCTTCCCTTGTACACAATCCCAGCRTTATTAAATGTTTGCAGACCATTCACTGCAGGAGACAAGGGCACAGCCAATTCAGACCGAAGCCTGGAACAGGGATAAACACTGAAATTCTGGAACTCACCTAACAGCCAAGSGTTTGGAGCCAGGGCCAGAATACAAGCCAAGGCCGAAGCCAAAGGCAGGAACCAACAAGCTGCCAAGAGGCAGGACCCAGAGCCAGGATATGATCCAAGGGTTGTGAGCCAGAGCCAAAATACAAGTCAAAGGTCAGGAACAGATGCCAGGGACTTGGATCAACAACAGGCTTCAACTGTTCAACAGCTGAAGAGAAAATACAGACACCACTTTTATGCCCAGCAACAAACTACATGGGATGGCCACACATGTGACTGTGCTGCTGAAAAGCATCAGCCCTCTCTCACCCAACAATTTCTAACAGACTCCAGCCAGCACTGAGYTCAGGCCAAAGCCGGCAGTCCAGACTCAAATAAATTGCAAACTATTGCATCACAGCTCAGTGGTGGGGTACGAGCTAATGTCTGAAAGTGGAATCACAGTTTACTTTCCCCCACAGCCCTGAATCAGCTTGATAACATAATTAATTACACATATCACATGCATGAGCTGCTGTATCCTTGTATCTTTGGCATATGAGAGAGAGTATCCACGAGTGACAGGAAATGGTATGCCTACATGACTGGAGATTGGAACACAGAAAAATTACAAGTACACAACTCTTTTTTGAGGATAGTTTTATCAACAAATTTCTTGCTATAAAAACAGATATTTCAATAAAGCCAGATGGCAATCTGGACCCTTTTTTCAATAATCGGACTGTCATACTTGCTCAGACAAAATTTAGGACAAAAGACAATGTATAAATACATCCTTATGTGCAGACACAGACAAATAGCCACAGCACCATAATTAATTCACTTTCTCCTGTAAAGTCTGAAAAGTCTTAAATGAGAAGTTAGAAGATAGAAATTAGAAGTTTTAGAAATCAGAGTAGGAGAACATCACCTTATCAGAATCTTTGGCTAACTGGAGGGAAAGAAAACCAGTAATTGCATGTAAGCTGTACAGGTAACAAGAGTGGCTTATCTAACAAGTGCAAAAATAAGCCCAAGAGGTGGAGGAATGAACTAAGACAGACAATCAGAGCTCATTGCACTGATGTCTCCAAAGCTTATTCAATTACAATGAGAAGCATTGATAAAAGAGTCATCTAATTTGCCCTCATTAAGTACCTGGCATTCCCCAAACTTCATCCTCTCTGTATCAGGTTTGAAATAAGTTTTAATGAGATACATATATTCCTTTAAATTAGCCTTCAATTTTTATTTTTTCAGATGCAAAATTTCAGGTTTTGTAGCGAGAACTAAGTTGTATATTATCAGCATCCAAATCACCAGGATTCCGGGTTTTCACACTCTTCCGTATTTGCATCAAACATCCGGCTGACCCAGGTGAATGACTGCTTATGAAAACAAAAAGTGATGGTTTTCACTCCATTTTCTTTACAAATAGCTCATGAATGCATGAAAAGGGGAATTAAGTTTGGTCTGGGGATTATAGTRGTTTCTATAGTGCTCCTTAGGCAGGAGGGTGAGAGATAGGGTTGTGCACAATATTATTCTAATGTAGGTAGGATAAAGAAAAAARAAATAGAATGATACATGTTTTGAAGTATGTTAGAAAATACAATTGTTAGGGCATATCAATCCAAATTTCTCAAATAATGGCTGTTTCTCTTGTCTGCAAAAAAAAGAAAAAAACCCCAAAACATAATTCTTGGACTTCAGAACATTTAAAGATTTAAATTTTCATGTGGTTGTGCTCAATAGAAAATCAACACATACTCTAAGACAAGTTTCCTCAGTGAAAGAAGCTGTGAAATGATTGCAGAATGGTTAAAAATCTGGGAGTGAGGGGCAGAAAGGAAATACACATCCCTTCTTTAATTTTTTTTTGTTTGGTTGGTTTTGGTGGGGTTTTTTTTGTTTGTTTTTTTGTGATATTGTGCTGAGGAGATGGGTGTAATTCTTCTCGCCAAAGAAGCAATACTGCTCAGGTCCCCATTACTGAAGGCCCTTTCTTTCCTGTCCTTGAAGATCTATATCTTTCTAGTTAAACACTGGAAAATATCTGCTATCAGTATGGTAATATCAAAAATGATCAAGCAGTTGTTGCATAGGTGTCAAGCATTTCCTGAACAGCACTGTTAAAACAGTGGAATTTTTTTTTTATATGGGATTTTTTTTTGGCAGACTAAAGAAATATCTAGGTGTTGATAGGGACAAGTCCTGTGGAGTGCTAATACACTATAGAACAGCTAGAAAGGATTTACTAAGGCCACCCATAAAGCAAAAAAGGGTAAAAGTAGCTTTTAGCTTGTCATTTAGCCTGAGGTCTAAAAATACTTTGTGACAAGGTTATGACACATGTCCTACAAGTAGAAGCTCACTTCTCTACAGGGGAAGTACCTGGCTGCTATTAAACCTGGATTGATTGTTAACAACACAGGTGCCCCTGTAATTTCACAGCTGCCTGGAGGGTTCATCAGGTATCTCTTCATTTAAACATCAGCAAGTGCCTGGAGGCAAAACCATATGGGATGAAAAGGGCTCTCCCAGTAAAGTAATTTCTTACTTGTAAATCCTACTAATTTATGACCCTGTGTTAATTCCTTGAGCTCTTTGAAGAACTATTACATAAATCTTTTAACTGCATTATCATCTCTTGCACACAAATCATAATTTATTCTAAGGACTTCTAAGGTCATCAGTTATCCTGACTGCAGCTCCAGCTTGACATGGMMATCCATTAAAAACAGAGAGACTTTTACCAACAAAGTTTTTCACTTTAAATTGCCAGATGACTGAAACTGTTAAGAGGTCACTTTCAGACAAATAGTCATCATACTTTTATCATCTTTAAAATGCTCTCTTAAATTCTGCAGTCTGTTAAGACACCAGCCATCTTCCCCATTGCCTCTATTATTCAAGAATTATTCAACACCCTCATTATGATATGTAAATGTATATTTGACCTTGATGAGTTCCATCTTCAGCATTATCCCAAACAAACTCTTAGAATGGAGCACACATCAAAGAATATACTCCTGCTTTGTAAATATATTCAGAAGAAAGGCACCCTTTTCAGTGTATTTCAAGTAATATTTTTCAGGCKTTCAAAAAAGACCTTTCTGCTTCACATCTGTTTATACTTCTGGTTTGAACATGCTCTCACTATCAAAACGGTAAAATGTCTGTAAAAATATTTTTAGTTATCATACAAAGTCCAAAATACAGCTCCAGAGTAACCGGAAAAATATCACAATAAAAAAACATCCCCAAAACAACAACAGCAACAACAAAAAACTCCCAGCAAATTAAAAAGGGTTGAAAGCAAATCAAACAAAGAGGGATTTACCAAATGGAAAAGGCAGCTGTAATAGCTGAACTATTTTTATCAGTATTCCAACAAATAACACCTCCTGTGCTTTAAATATTTAATGTGAAATCCATGGATTTATATAGCTTACAAAATGCCAGAGGCTTATTATCTTTACAGATTGCATGACAGGAATATTCATATAATTTGATTCCACTTTTTAAGACAACAGGAATTCCTCCAGGTGYTAATGGTAGATAACTTGTGTGCTGCTTCAATAATCTACTAATTATAGAATCCCTCAGGTAGAACAATGTCATTAATCTGATTAAATTATTTATATTTCTGGAAARGAAAATCTTATTAGGTCCTTGGCATTTGACTGTGTATATTATGCAGCTGTGTTTTTGGTGTGGTGGAAAAATATCTATATTTTACCTAACCATCAGCATAGCTGGAAAAGGACCAGAGTCTCTTATATTCTAACTRACACTGCTGTTCATAAATTCCAGAGTATTCCCTGCATTGCACAGGTTGTCCATTTAGAGCACTATAACACTTCAGAGAACAAAGGTTTCTTGTAGGCATGTATTAGGCACCTTGTCTTCTCAAGAGCAATATAACAACAGATGTGGATGGATTCTCATCCACCCACTACATAGAAAGCATGTTCACTAGTGAAATTATCAGACACTCTAATGTAAGATCAGAATCAACTAACTGCCAGAATTAAAGTGAGGGGCTTTGTTTTCTAGTAAATATAGCAGAACCAACAAAAGCAACATATGTTTACAGAAAGCACAGTCTGATCTCACTTCAGTAGCTTTGACTTTAAAACTGGAAGAAGTGTAGGGGATTGAGAGCTGGTATCAAGTCAKAACCTAGCACATAATAATGACACTGAAACTAGATTCAATTAAAGTTGTGGAAAACAGAAATTTTTATTAGTTCTTGCAACAGATTAGATACTTTTTGCAGCAAGCACCATCACATCACATGAGAGAGATAATTTTATTTTATAGAGAATCAAAAAATTCCACTGTCACCKCTGTACACTACTGTGCAATACATCTAACTTCTATTCTGCCACATGCCTCCATTTGAAACTTATCTTCCTAGATTTKCATGACAGYTAGACAAGTGTAACCAACGTAAATATGTTCTCCTAGTAAAAAAATAAAAACAACAGTAGACCTTTGGTAATTTAAATATTAATATATTTAGAAATTTCTTAAGGATGCGATTTGGTGTTGAACCTGTTTTAGCTGCTGCATCAGACAGTTTACATGTACAATTGTTGGGGTTTATTATTTCCTGATTGTATTGGTGCTTTCCTAGTAACCCCCTTTTTACTGTTTATATTTGGTTTCTCCTGGTCCTCCTCCCTGATGCAATACCCTAGGGGTGTTGCATCAGCCCATGTTTGTCCCTCCCTGAGCCCATGTCAGTCTCCCCTGTGCCCTCCCCTGGCACCTGCCTGTCTTCCCTAGCCCTTGCCCCCCGTTCTGGAAAGTTCTACTGGTTCCCCTTGGCGATTTGTTGTTTCAAGTTTGTCCCTCCCCTGGGTTCTCCCTATTGCTCCCAGTTACTGTCTATCCAAGTTGTTACCACCCCCCTGCCCTTCCCGATTGGTCGATTGTAACTGTTCCTCCCCCGGTTAAAAGCCATTGCACACCCCAGAGAGGTGCTCCTTCTGGGCAGTTCTTCTTGGGGTAAATTGGCATCTCTGATCCAATAAACCCTGAGAACTTGGACCCCCAAAGGAGTCAGTCTCTTTCCTTCGATGCCAGCAGGGAGGTTTCCCCCATTGCTGCACCCACACGGTTGGTGATTGGCCTCGGCCCACCGATCTTTGCAGGGTCGCCTTGGGGCTAAAATAGCCCCTGGAAGACAGGGACCACCTGCATACAATAATTTACTGAATAATATAAAGCTGTCTCAGTAGGTCATTATTCTGCTAACATTTATTTACAGTCAACATAAATTCACATCCACTTACAGCTACAGACAGGCTTAAAAGTTAGCAGTATCCCTTCAAGCAAAAGATTGCTGCGCTGCTTTTATGAAAAACRTCAACTTATGATCATTAATCTTCTTGCCCTTCTAAATTTCTAGAATATTTAAGTACAAAATAAACTGTATAGAAAAAGTTGAGAACACCAGTGTCCCATTTGGTGCCTATTAAAATATATGATCTAACTACTTGTTCTTGCTTTAGAAATATATGAACTTTTACATTTCAGCTTTTGCCAAGAATTTCAGTTTTGGTATTGGAAATAACTTATACAGTACATACTGTATTTAGGCAGCCACTCTAAATATTGTAAAGCATTATTATAAAATATTACAAGTCCTAACATTACTGAATAAAGTAGAGGGTTTCATTATTTTATATGAATTACCAAGGATTCCTGCCAGTGCATTACTGTCCATCTATCAAATTTCTGCAAAGGGATTAGAAGGAGCAGCCTCACATATTCAGCTGACTCCTCTAGCAAAAAATACTTTCAGTTTGTGAGTCATCTTACTTACTGGCAACGATAAACCAAAAAAAAAGTGATAACATATTTCACCTCTGTACTACGCAAATCTGGTCCTATAAAATGTAGGATGTTCTTCACAGCTAAAGTGAAAAAGAAGAGTCCTCCTCACCCTTCTATAGCAACTCCTGCAATGTGTCATAGCAAAAAGTCCCCTTGCATAAAACACAGTCTCTCTCAGTCCAAATTCTCCTAGCTGATCTGGCACAGTATAACTGAGATTAAATAACCATCAACCATTTGTACCATAAGAAAGTTCAGTGCTCTTTTCATCAAGAGGTTTCTGATGTGCCTCTTTAGAACAGACTTTCCCAGGGGAAGGTGGTTTGCAAGGCACAGATCTGAATGACAGCACAGCTCGTGCTGATTATCACCATGTTGGTAGACTTCTTTAAAATCTCTTAAGTGACATAAATGCCCGTTTTTCAGACATGTCCACTTGAGTGATTGCCAGAGGAAATTTGCAAGCCATCCTGAAAGATGCTGAAGTGATGAGTCTTCCATCTGCCTTAAATCACAGGGGTACTAAGCGTGTTCACACAATCAGTTCACTGCTCAGTTGGACAACATTCTCAAGGTTCGATGCTTTCTTATGCTTTAGAAAGTCATCTGCAAAGAATGAAACACATAGATGCAAGCACTTTTTTTCTGTGACCATTCTCACTGTTTCTCAGGCCAAGTAGGTCTGATTCATGTTTGCTAGATAGGACGTGCATCTGTTAAATAGCCAAGTTTATAGAGAAGAGAAAAAGCATGCAATATTTCACCTTCAAGTTTAAAGACCTCATTTTCTCCTTCTCTACAGCTACTGTGGTATCACAAGGCATTGTTCAGGATAGATAATGCTTTTGCAAAGTCTACTATTATATGGAGTGATAAAAATCCAAGTGGGTGGAAAAACAAGATTAGTCAATGCTGAATGAGCAGTAAAGCCCTGTTAAAAGCTCTCTGCTGAAGGATTTGAAAGTCTGCTCTAGCAGATACTCTTATTTGTTTTCTTTGGTCCACTAGCTATCAATTCCCAAAACAATGGCTTTTTTTCACTTTTAAGATGTTATATTGCACATCAGCATAGAAATCTAGATTCAGAAGGCACTAAAACCAGCATTGGTTCTTATATCTGTTAGTGGGAAGGAGAAGATTATAAGAAATGACAGAATCACCTGTAGATAATGCTGCCACGTTATTCATAGTTCTCAGTGCAAAAAGGTTTTTGGCTTAAGCTATCATGCTTTCTTATCTAATATGATTAGCTGTCTTTTAGTCTTTTGTAGGAAAGATAATGAACTTCACCAGGCAGATAAGTACAACAACCCTGTTACTTCAAAAAAATTCTAAGACTCCACTTAGAAAATTAAATTTGCTTTTGCCCTACACAAAGGACCATTTCCGCTTATTTTCAAAAAAAAAAAAAACTACTAAAAGTATTTTTTAAAAATTTAATTAATACATAATATTCTTTTGCTTTCACTACAATTTAAATGGGTCTTAAGGTCCCATGCATGTGTACTCCATTACTGAAAGTTAAACTGCAAAAGTTTAAGAAGTTCTCTTACAGTTCCTCTTACCTGAATGCAAATAGGAATGTTAATAGAGTCCTCATAGGGCACAAAAAACTGAGGGATTGTAAGACAGAACAGCATAAAACAGGACTAACAGGTAATCTATTGTAACCTGCAGAAACTTCTCTGGATCCAGTACACAGCTGAGAGGTCGCCTGGTATGAGAGACAGGAAAGAGGGATTGGACAAAACATGGCATTACGATGCCTTGTCAAAACTSGATTTCAGGTGTTAACCTTTAGTGAGAGATCTTTGATCTTCTGCCTATSCAAGATGTTATTTCAGTGGTAGTGACTAGAAAGGCAAGCAATTAAAAGCATCTGCCAGGCCAGAAATACCTGTTTGTAGTATTAAATGTCTGTTCACAGTGGGTATTACCATTGCATTGTTTGTAGGAGGATAAAGGTTACTATTTTGATTTTTTTCTATATCACTTTGTACTTGACTATGGTTCCATGGTTTTCATTATTTTTTGGCAGATTAAATAATTGTGTGTAAATGGACGATATATAGGGTTGCTGTTTTTTAAAAATAATTATTCTTGCAACATCAGCAACACATACAAAATTCTTGTTCCTCCTAATCATTAAAAAATTACAACCTCAGGTACAAAATCATTCACTTTGTAGTCACTGAAAAAAATCTAAAATCTGATTATCAGAATTTAAATATGCTCAGGCAGGTCTGGTGCCTCCAGCAAAATGACAMCTGATGTCCTTTACGGGATTTTACAACAAATATCAGCAAGAGTGAATGAATGCATTAGATGTCTAACTGTTCTTTTTGTTTCCATCATTCTTAAGGCTTCTTTTCCATCCAGTAGAACAATGAGATCAGCATCACTCAGATTCACTCTTGGCTTTGTGTGGGCTTTTTCATGCATAATGGATATTGTCCCTCCATCTACTTCATTCTTCTGATTAAACTGATATAAAATTTAGTAAAAAAACAAATAGTGGTACCCCTAACCAAAGAAAGCTGTCATCTCAGATACCTATAACCCATTAACTAAGAATTCACCAGATTATAAATTCAATGACCATTTACAATAAAAATCTCTATATCACAGAACTACAGATTCATGTGATTCAGAGACAATGCATCACAATAGAAATTGTAAGTGTACTTGTGTATGGTGGGTAAGATRGGGAAACTTAATTTAGCTCCAAACACTCATCTCAATTTTGTATTTTCATTACTTCGTTTAGTCTTCACATGCCAGCTGAATGCAATACTTACTGGGTTTTGGGAAAAGAGAGGGTAGTCAGCCACATCTGCCGAAGAAAAAAGATAATTCTATAGCAGTAGGAATGTAGACTATGTATATTSTTATTACTTTTTCTGTCTCTAGCTTTCATGGTTGCATGATCATCTATAAACGTATGATTAACTATCTATAAATGTCATCTTTTCTCAGAATGCCCTCAGCAACATGTAAATATAATTTCAATGTTATAATTCTTTCTTGGTGCTTCAGATGATTCAGCAATACTCCAAGCCCCAGCCCTTCTTGTGTTGGTTAGAAATATCCACCAGTACATATATAYAACATAGAATTATTCAGGTTAGAAAAATCTTTAAGATTGTCATGTTCAGCTGTTATATCAGCACTACCAAGTCCACCAACCATGCCCCTAAGCACCATGTCTATAAGTCTTTTAAATACCTCCAGGGATGGTGACTTAGACACCTACCTGGGCAGCCTAGTAGTTGTTCTATTGCTAGACAACCCTTTCCRTGTCAGAATTTTTCCTGATATCCAAATTAAAACTTCCCTGGGGCAACTTGGGTCCATTATCTCTTATCTGGTTGTTTCCTACTTGGGAGCAGAGACCAGCCACCACCTCACTGCACCCTCCTTTCAGGTAGTTTTAGAGAGTGATAAGATCTCATGTCAGCCTCCTTTTTTCCAGACTAAACAATCCCATCTCCCTCAGTCACTCCTCACAGGACCTCACACCCTTCACCAGCTCAGTTGTTCTGCTCTGAACACACTTCACCACCTCAATGTTTTTCTTGTCATGAGAGGCTCTAAACTGGACACAGGATTCAAGGTGTGACCTCACCAGCATTGAGTACAGAGTGACAATCCTTTTCCTAGTCCTTTTAGCCATATAATWCTTAATATAAATCGGGATGCCATTGACAGTTTGGACACCTGGACACACACTGGATCATGTTCAACTGCTGTCAGTAAGCACCCCTAGGTCCTTTTCCCCTGGCAGCTTTTCAACCACTGTGCCTCAACTCTGTAGGGCTGCCTGGGGCTGTTGTGACTCAAGTGAAGGACCCTACACTTGCCTTGTTGAACCTCATGCCATTGTTCTCAGCCTCAGTCCAGGTCCCTCTGCAGGTCCTTCCTACACTACAGCAGATCAACACTCCCACCCAACTTAATGTCATCTGCAAGCTGGCTGAAGGGGGACTCATCCAAGTTGTTGATAAAGGTATTAAACCRAACTGGCCCCAACACTGAGCTCTTGGAAACCCCACTGGTGACTGACCACCAACAGGGTGTAGCACTGTTTACCAACCCTCTCTGKGCCAGGGGGTTTTTAACTCAGTGAAGAGTGTGCTGCTCTAAGCCATGAGCAGCCAGTTTCTCTAGGACAATGCTGTGGGAAACTGTATCAAAGACTTTACTGAAGTCCATGTAGACACACCCACATGAGCATGGCTCAGTGAGTGCTTTCACCAGCTCCCTTAGTACCCTCACATGGATCTATTCTGGCCCCAGAGATTTGGGAGTGTATAGTGGGCAAGCAGGTTGCTGACCATTTTCTCTTACACTATGGRGGGCCTTTTGCTCCCCATTCCTGTCTTCCAGCCTGGGGGGCTGGGTACCMTAACTATTACAGTCTGAGGCAAAGAAAGTTTTTCAAGCCTTAGCCTTTTCCCCATCTCTAGTAGCTGGCATGGTATTGTCATGGTATTTCTACATGGCATCCTGTAAAAGCTGATTATCCTGTGCTACAGCCAAACACAAAGGCTACACCTCACCACATGAGTTGTTTTCTAGTACTTCAACTGAAGTGAAGAGATATAAATAAGAATAGCAAAYGAAGCCCAGATAAGAAGTGAGGTTTAACTTTCTGACTGTCTAATACTGTCCCCAAGAGTGCATTATCACCACTTAAAATAAGTRTAATTAATTTCAATTCTAATTTTAATCCTGTTCAGAATTTGCACATCAGGGATAGGCCTAAATCTTCTCTAAAAAATGTAACATGCTGCATATYTTTATGTCTAGTATTCATTATATTCATGTGCATTACTTTTCATGAGTATCTGCACTGTTTGGGATMATTTCTGAATGAAGACTGTATGGTAGGTAGAAATTTCCTGATTAATCTTCTGCTCCATAAACCATCAAAAGACCTAGAAGTTTTCTTGCCACTTATTCAAACTGATGGTCATTTCTGAACTCTTCTCAATATCCACCCAAAGGACCACAGAATGGAGCTCCCCAGCCTTAAGACCCCATGAATGCTCACTGAATCTACTGACCAAAACCTTCCTTCCTGGAATGGAAAAATATAGCCCTCTTCCCACCAAATCATAAATAAGGACCTTTCAGGCAAAKACATGGGAAAAGGAGCACCAGTTCCTTAATATTGTGTGTATCTACAACCAGGCAAACAGACAGCAGCGCTGCCAGCACAGCAGACAGGAGCAGAAAACCCAAGGAATCTCTTCCCGCTCTTTGAGCGCTCTCCCTGTGGGGGTGGGTACGGGCGCAGCCACCAGGGGGTGCTGCTGGCTCCCGGCGGGCAGGGGTGGGTGCGGGAATTCCCCTGCTCCGGCAGAGGGCGCTGTGGCACGGCTCCCTCAGGTGGGAATGGCAACTCAGGCAAAGGGAGATGGCTTCCCTTGTGAAACTCACAGGGAGGTGCCGCTCTCAGTGCCACCTCGAGGGATGAGCTGGACTGTAGCAGGCACCTCAGAGCAATGGGCTGGAACRGCAGAGGTGAACAGAGCTGGGGGCAGCAAATCAAAGTATAGCACAGCAGCAGGAACAGCRGCTGGGTGGGCTCTTGGGAGACCTGCAGATGATTTGCACAACTCGGCTCTCAGAAGAAGGAAATACCTAGCTCATCTGGCTGTACTGCTGATTCCCCTTGGGAAAAACAGGGCACCCTTCCTCAAGGCTTTCCACAGCTGCTTACAAAAATCTGATGCAATCAGCACACTAACCTTGAGCAGGGGCGTTTTTGGCAGCAGTCACCTCATGCATGGGGTCACCTTGCCATGAGGCAGAGACAGCCCATTACATACCCTGGTCCGAGTTCATTTTCTGCAAAAGAAAAGCATTGTGCTGCTCYGCTGCTGCTGTCCATTGTCCATCCAAGAGGGGACAAGACAGCTGCCAGCTGGCACTACGCTGATTTACATCCAGTGGTGGACACAAGTGGGGAGATGAGAAGATTCAGGGCTAACTAGATTCAGTCATAAGATATTTTGGTGTTTATGATCATATGTCTGTGATGGGCATTACTCAGAGGTACAAGCTGTGCCAGAAGGAGAGAGAGAGATCAAGATTATGACAAAGCCCCAAATAATAAAAAAAATCTATGTTAGAGGAGGGAAACGCACACATTTCATCCTTGCCTAGACATGACTCATCACTACTCCTCTCTCCATGCAGCCTGAGGAACTGTCCCAGAGCTTCCCTCCCTCTCCCTTACTTAGAAAAAACCATGTTGGCCATGGATTTACAGCTATATCACTTTCCTTGAACACAGACGAGCATATCTTGCACAGAAATTCAAGGACTACTGTTAAATARCTTTTTGTCATCAAATAGGGATGCAGTCAGATTAGTTTTCACTGCCTGACTGTTATAAATGACTCAGACCCAAAGTAGGAATAMGTTATAAAAGTTTTATTGAGAACTAATAAAAAATTCACAAAGTAAAAGGGACAGCACWGGGAGCATGGCCAACCGCCAGAGGCTCGTCCACAAAATGCCGGCTTTGCCTTTAATGCCCCTGGTGTTGCATCAGCCAAATGCATATCCACAAACARTCATACATACTCAAACATTTTCCTTATGTATCCCTGGTCTGTCCCAAAGTCTGTCAGTTGACTCGTCTTTGCCATCCATTGRTGGAGACTTTCTTGCAACATGATGGGTGGGTTCAAAAACAACAGTCACACACCAAAAGAACTTCACACATCAGCAAAGCTTCTTCTAACACACATAATGTCCATTCCTCATTTGTGAGAGCCAGTCACCACACCACCCATCTATAACACTGACCCTACAGCCACACTACCCACCACCTGAAGTGCTGCATCCAGCTCTGGGATCCCCAGYAAAGGAATGACACRGATCTACTGGAATGAGTGCAGAGGAGGCCACCAAGGTAATTAGAGGGATGGAACACCTCTYCTRTGAGGAAAGGCTAAGACCACTGGGATTGTTCATCTRGAGAAAAACTTTAGTGTGAGTTAATTGTGGCCTTCCAGTGCCAAGGAAGCTGGTCAGGAGTTTTTTGCAAGGGCATATAGTGAACTGAACAAAGAGGAGCTGCTTCACGCCRAAAGCGAATAGGTTTAGATCACATAGTGTGAACAAATTCTTTACTGTAAAGGTTGTGAGGCACTGGAGCAAATTGCCCAAAGAAGCTGTGGATGTGTCATCCCTGGAAATGTTWAWGGCCAGGCTGGATGGAACTTTGAACAACCTGGTCTGGTGGAAGGTGTCTGTACTCATGAAAGGGGGGTTGGAACTAGATGATCATTAAGGCCCTTTCCAACCTAAGATATTCTATGATTCTATGATAAAAATAAGTAAATTATACTAATAGATCTATCATTTTTACATACTTATTATTGCACTTRGTTTGTATAATAAGGAGATATTTCATTTAAACATTGGGTTGCAGTGAATAGTGTCACTCTTGGGTGAACTTTAATGCAGGGAGTGTAGCCYAGCTGATCTCTAGTGATTCATGAAGATAAGCTCATTATAACTTCAATAAGAAAACCATATCTCACACAAAGGAACAAAAACCAAAGGAAGATGTAGCTGGAGTGTCAGGGAAAATTGCTCCAAGTATACAGAATAACTGTATCACATACTTCAGAGAAAAAAAAAAGCAAAAGAAAAATACTTTTCTCTATTAAAAAACACCACCAATTTTAGGATATTTTGAGGGGTTAAGAGCTAGAGAAAAAAAAAGAGGAAAAGATAGATAGACAGAAAGAAAAGAGTGAGATAAATAATCTATTTCAAGGCTAAGTGAAATTTTGGCAAAKAGGATAAAGGTTCACTCTCTCTCTGCTTCTTTGTAGTTATTCTCTACATAGACAACTTTTAATTGTTTGTGATCTGGAACCCAGAAGCCTTTTATGGTGTCTAAATATCTACACAGAACAATAGTTTCTGGAAAAATAYTTCACAATAGAATAACCTAGAAAGRACAATGGAAAASATACCATAATCATGGTCYTTTTARTGGAGCTTGTTATATTGTTCCTGCTGGGAGGTGAAAAATATCAGTGTATGAGATTTATGATGGGAAAGGAATCCCTCCTTCTGCACAGTTCCACTGTTCCAAACGAACACTACATGGTAAAACGTACATATCCCCATTATAAACTTCTTTCTTTTSCTGTGTGAAAGAGCTTTCCCTGTATTCTTTACCAGCAGTTATTCACAAGCTATGTTTTAACCTCCAAACCCAACATAATATAGCTGAAACCCTGCCTCATGCTCACACACGTCTTGTCTTTCTCTGTTTTCTCACCCTCCTATGTTTGTTCTGCAGCTGCACAAAATTACCACCACCCTAAGCACTTTTTGCTGTCTGTCATACAAAGRCCTTTCACCTTCTGGGAGTCACTAGTACTAGGAAGGTTCTTATTTGTTCAGTGATTCCTCAGGACATGGTTGACATCTTGCACTGTGTTCTAATTTGACATCAGGCATTTCATTATTTTAACATCTCCCACATCCCATAGGCAAAAGTAATTTGAAGATGATGCAGTTTCACATTTCCTGTCTCTCATTTTTAAATGAAAATTTCCAAATCCCTGCAATTGTATTTGTTTTCACTGTGCACCTTTCAGCACTATTGTGTACAGAACTTCCAACTCAAAACAAAAAAGGACATCATTCTGATAACATGTCACTTGAAGAACAGTCTTCATTCCTCGGATTGGCTTCCTCTTCACATCAGCATCTCTTGTGTCCATGACACAGACTTACCAGGAAAATCTCATTAAAAGGGACGCTCACAAATGAGGTTGTGATAATGCATAGGTCTTGGTGCTTGAGTATTTGCTTATTTCTTTTCCCATGGGGAGATCAACCCTACAGTTTCCCTCACTTTGTCTAGAGAATAAGAAACGTTTGCATATTTCAAACGTATGCATAGCATTTCTGCCCTAATCTCTTTTAAAACAAGCATTTGCCATTTAATCTTGAATCTTTAATGTAAAGTTTTCACTTTTCAGGTAAAAGCAGACTGAGATGTTGTAACCATAGAACTCAGATGTCCTTAGTAAATTCAAAGTGCTTCAGCTAAGCTGTTCTCAGTTTCTGTAATGTGGGTGTTTGGAATTAGCACTTGTCACATTTTTCTTATGTTAGAGTGGCTACAAATGCATCGCTGAAACCACATTTTAAGAAGCTGCCACTATAGATTAGTGCTACCCAGCTTTTACATGGCATTTTAGATATGAATCTCCAGCACAATACAGAAGATGGGGAGCAACATGTTAGCAGACAAATAGGAGTGAGAGGCAGTGTGGTTAAAAAGCCTGCAAAGAGGTTGCTCAGGAAAGCCATTCATGATGGCTTAAACAGGGGTCAGTTACATCCTGAGCCAGAATGGTCTCTCCCTGCCTTCCATCACAACTTCGGAAACAACCYGGAGACATGGGTCCAAAGAACAGGGTTTCCAAGCCATGCTATGGATCTTGAACCCCTGATGCTGCAAAAGAGTTAGGGCAAGGCACAAGGCACCTTGCRAGACTTCACTTCCACAGGCTGGCCTTCTAAAATGTATTCTCAGTTGATTTCTCACCAGGAGTGCTTCTTCTGTTCTAGCACACTCCACTGCCATATTTKGAGACTCTATTCAAACCAGATCCTACTGCTGAAACCACTTGAAACCCTCCCAATTTATACTTGAAAAGCAAAGAAAGACTCTAATCAAAACATGTTTCCATATGAAAATGTCAGTAACCATCTAAAACTGCAATGTATTTCTTTAGCAGATGATTAAAAACAAGCTGGATCTTAGCCAGCCACTCTGCTGTGCTGTACCATATCTTCCTTCACTGAAGAACATTGAAGCATTTTTTCACTTATCCCACAGTCTCTAACATTGATAAAAAGTAGGRTAAGCAGCAGACAGAAAAAAGAAAAAAACACGTTCAAACATCGTTTCGATAGAACAAAACAAAGGTAGTTTATGCCAGAAACCAGGTGGCAAAAATAAGAAACTCTTAGTTTTTACAAGCCAAAAGTTTTAAAAATTATTTATTTTAAAACATCCATGAGAGAAATCTTTGGCTTAAATAAACTAAATTCCAATTACATCTTTCAAGAAAGTGAAATCTGTGAAGCAGAGATATCCAAACCTGAATTTCTGCATTACTTGCAGAAGGAAGCAAATGCATAACCTGTGTAGAGGACCATGCTTAAGGGTCTCTGAATCTCTGTATGTCTGATGTGTTTTAGGACCGAAGGCATCTCAGAGAGGACTGCAGCATTAACACTGTTTACACCTGTGTGTGCCTCAGCACCGCATCTTCTGTCTCAGCAACCACTTAAAATTTGCCAGTGTTGGCAAAGGGATCAGTGTGACACACCATAAACTTTCTGTTGTTTATCCTCTCAAGATTTTTTTCAACACTTTGAGTGGAGTCMTCCTACTTCAGCTATATGATATGGTTTAAAAGGAATTGGAATCAGAATAAATTGTAATTTGCATACCATGAGTGCAGAACTCAGAATGAAAAATATTTTGAAACCTACTTTTGAATTGTTGGACTTGCATGGCAACCTTGGGTTTCAAAAGAGGACTTAAGTTTCCCATTTAAAATTACTCAAAGTATTATGAAGAAAGGGGGAAGATGGAGATAAACTTTCAAGGGACAAAAATAAAGTTTTAAAAACACGTTTCATAATCATTTTACATGGGGTTTCTAGTTTGAAGACTTCTTTTCCATATTCTTCTTGTAGATAAATCTGCCCAGTTAGCCTGTGCCCTATTGTGATGCATTACTTGTATTCAGTGTGGTTGTATTCCCTCCAGCATCCCTAAATTGAAACTCAGTCAGGAATTTTGAGTGCTAGGAAGAAGAGGAACCTAAGGACACAGAAGACAGCAGCATCTGAGAASAGAAAAAATTATATTTTCAACAACAAAAATAGATTTTCTGTGGAAAAGAACRCAGTTCTTGAAAATAAATCAGATTTTCAATTAGCCTTAGTTATWAACAGTAACCCCCTTTTTATTGGTAGAGGGGCAGCAGATATTCTAACTGAGTTTCTGTAATTAATCGTTACAGCAACAAATAACAAATTATCTAGTTAAGTAGTGATATAGAAATAATACACACTTCTAAAGGAATTAMTTTTCAAATTAGTCAATTAATATATTTCTTGGACTACAGTTTTCAATTTGCTGGCCTGACAAATAATGAACACAGAGAGAAAATTATGAATTTTAATGCCAAAACAATTCTGTCACAACCTTGATATTTAGTGTRTATGCACACAAGGGCACAGACAAAGTGGAATCATTCACCAGGTCACACTTATACTCGTGGACAGGGTATTCAGTGTGTTATATAAAGCAGTAGCTGTAAAAAAAAGTAGTAAAGAGATCTATCAATATTTCTATTTATGTATTGGTAAGTTTATGTATTTGTTCCTGAGGGAAGGGCTTTTTGTTTTGATTTAATAATACAATTGATTTTTCTCAAAACTAAGAAACTGGCAAAAATACCATAGTTTTTGGCTAGGAARGGAACTCTGTATTCTTTAGAGGAAGAGCTGAAAATAAACAAAAGATGAAAGTGAGAATGTGATTCTCAAAACCTTTAATGGTACRTAAGGGGGTACTCAAACCATCCCACTCAACTTTATTTTTTTTTTTTTTGAAAAAGGGAATGGAAAAATCAACAAAAGTATTTACAAGGACAGTGTAGGATTATTTATTTCAGCAAACACAGGCATTTACAGCCATCTTATTCCCTGAGCCAATATTTGGAAAACACTGTATTCTGGAAGCAGTTTCTAAAGCCCCCTACATCTTAGCAAGACAGAAGAGGGTAGGGAAATTTCAGTCAGTATTATGACCTATATAAAAGAAATACAGTAAGTAAAATTACTAAAATGATGCTCCAGGGATTACTGTACTGAATAGATGTTATATTTTTATTTTTTTTGTAGAGGATGATGGTTAAGAAAAAGTGGTTTCACAGGGTAGCATTCATGCTACTCTCTCAGTTACARGCTTMATTTTCATTTCTGTGCCCTAAATCTTCTTCTGTATATATACTCAATTTTTCATTCCTAGTTTCTTCTTCATAGTGTCAAGGTCTCTTTCCTCCTTCTCATTTTTTTTACTTATCAGGTTCTTCAGATCTTATTAGAGATGATCAGAAAGAAATTATTTTTCTGCTGAACTWATAGTTGGAAATATTATTCCATAGAAAATGACAAATTTACTTTTCACTACAAAATTTTAAAAAATTTTAATATGTAATTATGTGCACTTTGTTTGCCAAAAATAGATTTTTTTTCCTGTGCTTTCTTAAAAAAAATAGTGATGCTTTCCATTGAAGTCTGGCCTTTCAAACAAAAAAATAATTTCCAACCAATTCTAAAAATTCTCAGTGCACAAGAGACTAAAATGTTTCAATGCACAGGACACTAAAAAAAGGCGGATAACACAACTCCCACAAAAATCCCACATGAATCAAAACCTTGCCTTCATGAGAACATAACCATCTAAAAGAGCAAAGTGGCTAACACCACTCTCCTTCAGTTTCTCCTCACTGCCTGAGTAAAGAAACCTAGTCCTCTGCCTAGTGTCTTCTTCTCTGGCTCTCTTCCCATTGTCTTTCTTTTCCAAAGCCATTCAGTTCTAGCTCAAACCTCTTTAACCAAAGCTTGGGGCAGGCTGCAGGGGGTCACATGTGGGACTCTCTGCCTCCAGAAARGTGGATAGGATAAGGCAAGCATCTTTCATGTTCAAAATTATTTTCAAAGCCACAACTTTAAGATGGAAATGAGGATGGGTGGCAACAATAGGGGTGACCCTTTATTCATATTTTCTCCCTTTTTAAGCCCTCRGCAAACTCTGTGAAGGGATGCATATGGGTAAGGAAGCTTTATGCCACATGCCTATGCTCTCTGGGTAGGCAGTGGCTCAAAGCCAAAGCAATCCCCAAAAGTGGAAGACGTTGTATTTTGGCTTTCTGGCCTCTGGGAAGGAGTGCTTGGCAGGACTCTGGTAATTTCCATGTCCCCTACTCCTTGGCCATTTTCAGGCAAGCTCTTCCTATTTGCAGAAAAGCAGTTTCTAGATCCTGGAACATCCTCCTGTTCCTTCATCTTCCACTGTAGCACTAGTCACATAATGACTATATTAACAACAATTTTCAGATTAGGAAGAGTATCAATGTATTTACACAATCCACACTCCTGTTGATGCTTGGAGTGGCACCCTCCTAGCTGGCTTTCACATATTTCTAAATACAACCCATCAGGTCATTTCTGCATTTGTTGTAACAATGAAATTTTAATATGTATTCTCATTATTTTAAAAGCTTATATATTCCTGGCATTACTTAGCCTCGGTTTTGTCAAATGCACCAAAAATAGCAYACACAATCCCTATCATATCCTTGTTCCCCAATTATGACACATTTAATTCACAATGACAGTTCTTGCCTTTTGCCTTACGTTATCTTCAAAGAACAGTAGAGTTGCAATTAGCAAAATCTTGTGAAAGCAGAGCCGTACCCATTCAGCTTTGGAAAAACAGAGCTAAAGTCGTACTGATGTGATTCAGCTTCCATTCTGGAGACTGACAGCTGTGTAAGATGCCTTTCAACACAGTGAGAACAAGGATTTCCCCTCCTCACTCATACTGAGTAACCTGGAGATGTAATTTATGATGAATTCACACACAAAATGGTCAGTGGTTCAGTACAAACCAAACATAAGCAGACACATTTCTAAACCCATCCGTCATGCTGCTTACACAATCTGTTGATCCATTGAACAAATATATGTTGAAAGATTAGGTGGGAGTTGACTGCCATTCAGTAAAATAAATGTGGACTAGACTMATTTTCTGCCTGACTTAACACTTAAGGATTTGTATTAAAAGGGAGGGGGAGGGAATTCCAGCCACCTAGATTTTTGGAATGAGATTACCCTTCCAAGAACCTCACACAGAGGTCCCTACCAGCCCTCTTTCACATACTGAATCATCTGTTTTTTGAATAAAATTGCTAAGCAAGTGAACTGCTACTAAAGGAGCCCTCATTCTGCCTATTCAAGGCTTTTTTTCTTGGCAGAAGAGGAAAAAAAGCAGAAGGATGAAGTTGTATGGTGTACAGTTGTAAGTTAAAAGTGCTAGCTGTGCTTTCATGGTCTTTGTTGTGTTGTTATTTCACASCAGAATTGCAGAAAACTGAAGACCATTAACTGAGAAAAAGCACTCATGCTACCRAGGGCCATCCCCTGGCATGCACTAAACCCACTATTTACTCAGCTCCTTTTCGACAGTCCCTCTAAAAGCAACAGCTTTCCTAGAGAAACACTCCTTGGGTTTTGTCAGAAAAATGCTTCACCAAAAGGCATACTGGTTTTTGRAAATTCTGTCCAAAAACTGTATTTAAATCCTGATTTGTTGAGACTAGAAGTAGTGCCTAAAGAGAAGTAAGCTTGTTTTGTGATTCAGGTTTCCCAGGAGACTTGGGAAATACTGGCATCCCCAGCAAAAAGGGCTACTGAAAGTTTAGGTAGGTGAGCTGACAAGACCTCCAGCAGGTTTCAAGCGCCTCAGGTAATTCATCACCACAAAGTATTACCTTTTCTGACAAAMAAACAAACAAACCAACAAAAAGAAATCCAACAAAAGAAGAAAGTTTCTCATGGGTTTTTACRCAACTCTAAAACGCAATCATAACTATTTCCAGTAGGTCTTCAACAGACCCCTGAAGAAATATTGAAAATAAAATAGATACAGCTGTTTTGTCAGGCAGACCAGGCTTTTAGAAACATGGCATAGAAAAATGTGATAAAATTCCAGATTCACTACAGTCAGTGGCCACATTTCTGCAAGTCTGAATGTCTGTATGCTATCAGGAGCTTACCAAAAAAAGCCCCATCTCTCCATTGTGAGTCTGAAGTTTGAATCCCACATGCTTCTGGGTCTGTGTCTTACTCTAATGATTCCAGCAAGCTGTACCAGGTGTCTGTCTTGTGGTCCTAGGTCTCTGGCAGCATCTCAGAGCCTTCTATCCCATGATACCTGAAATGCATTTGTAAAGATTTTGGTAGAGGTGACAATTTTCTAAGCGTCTTGATTCCAACCTCTAACTCTTGCTGCATTCTCACACAGGACAAAATTTGGCAGGCTGGATATGAATATCATTGCACAACCCCTTGTCATGAAATACTCTCTTGGACCAACACTGTCATGTTCCCTTGAATGTTTTGCTACTTCACAAATAAAAACACCTTGCAAGCATCACTGCTTGTTTCTCTTGTGTTATACAAAAACTACCCCTTCCATTTATTTTGTTTTCCAATTTAAAAAAACCCAACAAACAAACAAACAAACAAACAAACAAAACACCACCACTTTACAGTGCTCAACCTGGTCTACCACTTCACCTTTCTGTCAGATTGTTTCATTTACTCTAAAGCAGATCCTATAGTCTCTAGCACAAGATGCCTTTTTGGTATGCTTGTTTCAACGAGTGGAGCCTAATGAAATGCTGATTCCTACTGGACACTACTTCAATACTGAAAGCAGMATGTCAGCAAAATAAGTAAGCCCATTGTTCCAGATACAGCAAACACTGTGCAAACATTACTATGGTTGATTGCATCTCACTGACTCATRTGCAAACACTAGTCTMTGAATATTAAAGTTCAAGTTCACTGCAGGGRTGGAAGCATCTTAGAAAACAGCAAAGGCTTCGTGTAATAATTGCCTAATACATATGATAAAAAACAGAGGCATACTCTTGCACTGGTGCTAGTAGYTTGGTATTTTCTTGTGGTCTTTTGTTCAGATGGAATTTTTTTCCTCCGCTAGTAGTAGCTGTTGGAGTGCCTTTAAAGATTTARTTCTACCAGAATCAATTCACATAAAAACATTTTATTTAGTTTCTCAGAATTGCTTCAACTTTAGTTTACTTTGATTAAACAATTAATTAAGCACCTCTATGCAAATTTTTGGGTACTTTGGGCAAATCTTTGAAATAAGTTAAGAAGGAAATCCAAAATAATGAAAAGGTATAGGAAGAAATAGTCTGGAAGCATGGGTAAAGACATCTATCTGATTTAGGACCAATGTTTCTTATTCAATAAACTGATCCAGCCATGGTAGGAACAAAGCAGCAACATTGGCTGAATGCATTAAAATTACAGCTCCATATTATTCAAACATCTAGATTAATCCCAGACAAAACACAAAGTATTAGTTATCTCTAGATATCCTAAGCCAATAATTCAGTGTTGTAAACTGGTGTACTTAAAAAAAATAGAAAGGGGAAAGAAAAACTAGATGAGAAAAAGAGGGGAGAAAAGAAAAAGTTTAGTTGAACAGTTTAAGTCCTTCAAAAATAAAATAATCAGGCACTTGAGATTACTTTGGCAGACCAAGGCTTTTTAACCTAGCTGCTAAAATTATACTAGAAAAGAAAGCTACAATATGGTTCTAATGAATTCACTCGAGACAGTTTGCATTTTAAAGAAAACATAAACTTGACCATCTGGATTAAGTTACGGCAGATTGCTGAGTATTTTTCTTCCTTCAGTCCCACATATATGACTAGCAACATCATATTTGGCACAGCAGTAATCTGTGATAGGCTCCATGGCTCTTTTGAAAGCCTGCTGGTAGCTGCTCCAAAATTGTGTAATTGAATGGTAATCATCATGACAAATGACAAACAAGGAAAGCCTCATTTGGTAGCTTCCTTTCCTTCAGACAGCCACTGTTACTGCTCTTTCTTTTTATGGTGTCATAACATACACTCAGCAAGTAGAATCCACAGAGACCCAAGTCAGTGCATCAGGCCATTAGTGTCCAAAATGAGTATTTTGCACACACACACACACAAAGTTAGTACCTGCCCATAAGATCTATGTTATTCATGAGCTTCAACATCAAGAAGTGCAAAATATGGCTAGTTCAGAATAATTTCTTTAAATTATTCTGTCTCCATTCTCCTCAAGGTAGATGGATGTTCCRCTTTTTATCACTTACTCACCTGAAAGGAGGAGCAGACAAGCWATACTTGTTATGTGAGGATTAGCCAACAGCAACACAAAAACCAACAAATAAAAGTACACAGACAGCACGTAAGAAATCTTGAACTAGAAGAAAATCTTCAACAGCTACTAAAGTGGCCAAGTTCTCCATTCAGCACAATGTACTTGCTCTTCACAAAGCACAACAAAATTATATACAACTGACACCCAACTGACATCTCTCTAAAAACTTTTAAATTTTTTGCCCCAGAACTTGGAGATGAATGTGCCAGCTGCTAAACCCATGAATTTTACAACCATTTTCTTAAACAAAGATTGAAGTTTCAAACACACTTAAATTAAAATTTTCATTTCTAACAAAATGAGATCCTGTTTGAAAGACACGAAGTTTAGACTTGGAGTTTTTTCCCAAAGAGGGAATCCCATAGTGTATTAAAATACCTGACCCAGCAAAAGGTAAGCAGTAGCAAGAATAATGTATTTACTATGTCTTGAAAACACAGAACACATTGCCCCTGATTTCTGTTTGCACTGCAGTGAACCTTGAATCTCCTGGAGTAATTTGTTCACCTGTGTCTGCAAGCCACATTATTCACTGTGTTTTATCTGGTAGGCCACATTTGACATTACCACCAATATCCTCACATAGTTTTTGTTCTATGCTTATTACACTGGAAAAACAGTGTTTCTGCATCACAGGAACTTTAACTTACACTTGACAACTAACAAACATAATCTGTACATCTCAATGCCATTGTAGAATACATGGTGTCTAACTGCACAAGAACACAATGGATTTTACAATAGCTGAAGCTACAAATAGCTGAATAAGGAGTAGAAAAGAAGTTCTCTTAGGATCTCCTCTGGTCCATCATACTGCATCTTGAACACGTGCATATCTCACTGCATCAACAGGATATCTGAGTACCCCTAGGTCTTTTCCATTAAGCATGCCCAGAGGAAGATGACCATGAAAAGATAGCTATCATTTTGAATCCACACTTTGCATCATTATCACTAGTTAAGAGCATTCCAGTGTTCCATGTTCATTTCTATGTTCCTGTGGCTGCTCAAGTTATACAAAGACCTTTTAGGATAACTTGAGCACAATAAGAGCTTTCTGGTGCTTTTGCAGTTCACCTGAGAATGAGTCCTTCTCCATAAAGTCAATGCTGCATGCAAGTGCTGTGTTTGAAGTTAAGGAAAAGTCATCTCAGCTGCTGCATGGGAGGGCAGTGATTTATAAACAGAAGGATTTTAACAGTTCTCAAGGATGGAAACCACATTTTTAAGATAAAAAWTCCTTCTTCATATAACGAAAGAGGAAAAAAACACGACATGATTTTACAGCCCACGCAAGACTGAGTCATAACCATGGAGGAGTTAAAATTAACAATTTTTTTCCCCTACTCAGGAGAAAGAATGGTCTACAAATCATTTTTCCCACAAAACAATTTCTGCTGGACAGGACAAGACACATCTCTCTGGTCTGCACAGCAAATGGAAAAGAGGCAGCAGTCCTTATTCCAACAGCATTATGAAAAAAACCAAAAAAACCCAAGCAAAAAATCCTCCCCAGAAAACAGAGAAGACATAATGCGAATATCTATGCACTGAAACATGTTGTCCAGAAAACATTTGGTATCTCTATTCTCAGAGTTAAGCAAAATCCACCTGGACAAGTCAAGCAACTCAGCTTTGGAAAGGAGCTGGCAGGAGGTGAGAAGCCTTTAAGACAAATATCARCATAAGGATTATGTTTCCTCCTTGGTTTTAYTGAAGTTATGGATAGACACTAGGGAGCAAGAACAGTATATGGAGGTAGGGACCTATGCTAAATAAATGAGGTAGTTTTATGGGACAAATACAAGAGAATTGGCTGAAAATTAACTAGATTTTAGCAAAGATTGGCRTAGATGAATAATAGAAGAGACCTACAAAGGCTATAAATGTGTTATCCTCCCCTTCGTGGAGCAAGCAGGTCTAAGGAGAAAGGCTTTTTTCCAGTCAGTTTTTTGGTTTGGTTATGGTGGTTTTGTTGTGGTTTTTTTCCCAATAAATTTCCCGCTGGCAGCCTGAATTGGTAGTTATGAGACGACCTCCCTCCACCCGCAGCAGGAAATCAAGCACATATTGATGTCACAAAATGACATTAATTGCAAAGCTAGCAGAAATGACAAAAAAACTCTTTCTGCCTTTAAAACAAGATACTACCCACTGTGGCYTCCTAAGCTGCCAACACCAGCAGATTGAGATTTAAAACAATTTTTAACTTGTTTCATCTAAAGAGGTTAGTCCTAATTTAYCCATTCATGCAGAATAGCCCAGCAGCCCAAACCAATACATTCACCACATGGATTCCTCAGGACTGGATATTTTGCTTATCTGAAACCAAAAGACAAACAAAYATCAAGGAGGCAAAAAGAGTGTAAGAGTTACAGATGTTAGAGAGGTCCTTCAAATCTCCAATTAGAGACGCTGGAAAAAGGAAATGYTTCCTTTAAAAAGTTCAAAACTGAGAAAAATAAATTAGTGAAAGCTTTAAACTGAAGCAGAAAATAAATCAGTGAAAGTAAGATCAAATTAAAGCTGTTCTTCTAGAAGGGAAAAGTTGATTGCTGTGGGATACTCAGACAATTGCTCAGAGCTGAAGCTGCTCTTATTGTTTAATTTCTGTTTTCTTTCATTTTGCTTTTGTAATATGAATTTCTTCACTTTGGCAAAGCAGCAAGCTACCTCCCAAGGAGCTGGACAGACAATCAAATAGCTGGCAATGCTTTCCTTTTGAYTGAATGTCTTGCTTGAGGCATACTTTCAGGCTTTGGATGAAAGCATGGGAAATTACTATTATAAGTCTTTGACTTTTAAAAGCAGTGTAGTGGGGAAGACACTGCTATAGTACATATTGTGGAACATTCCAAAGCAACATGGCAGAACACTATGAGAGTAACAACTCACATAAATATAAAAACCACTTTCAAGGATTCCTATAGTAGCAGACCTAGAAAAGCTACAATGATTTTGAACAATACCTGTGATTTTCTGGTTTTTTTTTGCCAGATTTCAAAAAATTAGAGAGCAAAGAATTTTCAGTAAGACTAGCAAAGGATTTTTTTTTTTTGAGGCAAATGCACAATGTACAATGTTTAGCACTTTGTGACATGGGCCTGTATTACATCAAAACAGTAGCTTGTAATGTCATACTATAGTTATGTCATGCTAAAAAGGGCAGAGCCTTCATCTGCACAAAYACCTCATCTGTCTCCTGCTCTATATCCAGGTTTCAAAGTCTCYAGCTTGTCTGATCAAGAGTTAATAATCAACATACATGTGCTGGGTGTTTTCAGTCTTTTCTAGATATTGTGCTCCTGAACAGGAAGGTGAAATTCCTTTCAAATAAGATGTTTTCTTGGGAACAGAAAGGACCTCTGATGGTACTTACAGCTYGTTTTCATTAGAACAATTGCAAGCAAGCTGCCTCAAATGAGAATGCTGCAATCTCTGCCAATAGCACATTATACTTTAACCCGTTTGGTAGCCATTGCCTGGTTGGATCAGACCATTTCTCAGGAACTTATTAAACATACAGATAAACATTTGCTTGGTTATTTGCTTTTCCACTGCCTTCTTTCCTGAGGGAATTAAGAAAAACTCAGAACAACCAACAGCGTGTTCCAGCTTTGCCGTATTTGATTCAACACAAATATAATATTCCACCCAAATATCTTCAATCAAGTCAAGAGTCTTGGCTTACCTTTTTGAAGTTGMATCTTCATTGCTGCTCAAGTGTGCTATTTCTAATGTATCTCCATTTCTTCTGTATATGGAAAAGTCTTCCTTGCTGGCAGAACAGTGTTCTTTTCCAATCCATTCCACAGTTACCTTCTTTTCCAGTAAACAAGTCCTTTGCCCTGGCTGGAGAAAGGCAGGAGAGCCAGGGTTTACAATTCCTTCCCCTCAGATGCTTCAAATCCACTGCAGAGCAGCTGGCTGCAGGGAGGTGAGGAATGTGAGAAGTTCACTATTACATTGGTGGATACAGCCCAGATGGAAGCAGCCATGACCAGCCAAAGACTTGGTGCCACCCCACAAACCCCTTCACTACTCATGTTTTTTTTCTTCACTTGTCCCTGGACCATCTTGGACAAGCCCAGACCCCCAAAAGTACTTGGTGACAGGGATGTAAATTATTTATTTAGAAATTTTGGGGCTTATTCTCATCCACAAGAAATTTATGCACAATCATTTGATCCCAGTTTCCCACTGCTGACACTCTCCTCCCCTGAATTTCTCCCAGCAGGCCTCAAACACTGGTCCCTCTCCAGCACCTCCCCATCCCTCAGCTCCTTGCCCAGCACTCCAGCYCCAGTCCTATCATCCCCAGCAGCACTGGCGCTGCCTGGGCAAGATGGAAGCCAAACTACAGCCACCACCCCATGTACACACTGTTGCTTACATTTCCCCATGCCCAACTTTACCAAGGGTCCACCAGAACACAGCACCTCTGCTCCTCCAAACCATTGCTAGCCCTACCTCAGAGGCCACTGGTTTTTTTCAACTTTTGGTCCAAGTGGTTCAGAAGGGAGGCTTTGCTTTTCATCTTCCTTCCCTCCACCCTATTTCTATCTACYCCCATACCATCCCAGTATGAAAAACTTTTAGAAGGACTATAGTTATGCTATATGCCTTCTTAATGTCTTTTTATAGCAGAAAGATGAACCTTTGATAGAATAGAAAATAAAAATGGTAGAAGAGTTCATAGAAATAAAAGCTTTTTTGCTAATGGACCACTCCAGATTTTTTTTCAGTGTCAGATTCTTAAGAGAAAATGGTTTACGCTCAATTAGAGCATCAGAAAGGTATGGGGTGCAGGAGAAAGGATATTATAATTGAGTTCAGGAATACTCAGATGCGTTTTTTTTTTCATAAAAGTTAAATACCCAGTAAATGCCATTGATGGAGAACCTGAAAAGAGTTGTAAATTGTTTCAATGAGTGACCATGAATATGATTCTGGGTACAATGGATAATTGAAAAAAAAAAAAAAAAAACCAAAACAAAACCCTAGATAAAAACTTCTGCTGTGGCTAGAAAAAATGACACAAGCAAAAAATTAATGTTCACCAGCATACTGCAGTAAATTAGAACCATTTCATGGTTCTGTATTTSGAATATTGGAAATTTGAACAGTATTGGGTAAAAAAAAGCTGCATTTTCCTAGTGTGGCAAAAGAGAAGCATTATCCAGGAAGGCATAATTAAAAAAAAAATATCAGGCTGATTAAAGGACTTGGATTTTATTTTCCTGATGTGTTATTGGCTGCAATTACRCATTATGAAAAACATGGTCTGACCAAAGTTGAACTGACCAGAACTTAGATTGGCAACAAATAATCTTTGAACTAATTACAGAAAAAGGAAGCAAGCACAGTTTAGTGTGCTGTCTTTTGCTGGAGCTCATCAACTGTTAGAAGATAAAGGGTGTTATTTATGGTTTGCACATCTTTTCCAGTCATTAAGTGTTGGCCGAGAACTGGTTTGTCAGGAGTTGTTTTTTCCCCCCTGCCAAAACTCTTTTAAACCAAACAGCTGTCCAAAGCAGCTTTTGGTGCACTCCGAATTCCTCACAGCCCATGCCGAATCTTGGTTCTTCCCATAAGAAAGCAAGAGCTTGCAGCTTTGAATATATGAAAAGAGAGCTGTATACTTTTCATACAGAATGATTTGTTACCTCCTTGCTCTGTGCAGAACAACAGGCTTGGCCTCAGAGAATGCATGCAGGTAAGTGTCATAGTGTCATCAGCCAGAAGAAATGAAAGTCTGAATACTGTATCACTCAATTTAGTTTGTCTGTTTGTTACAAGAGAATGCAAATTCAGTGATTAGCCAGGGYAGATTTTCCATATCCTTTAAACAGGGAATATTTTCTGCGTCCTCTAAATGTTCTTTGCTCACCCAATATATGTATTGAACTATAAAAAAACCCCCAGTTTATTACTAAATGGCAAGGTTTATTTTGAGAATGCAATTAATATGTAATACCTTGGAAGATGAACAGCTATTGTAAATACAGAATAAAGGCTCAAGCACCACAGCTCTTCTGTTCCTGTATTTGTGTTTTACAAGAAAAGACACACAGCACTAAACTGCATAACTTCCATAAAAGGTGCTATAACTAATTAAAAAAAACCAAAAAACCAACCAATGCCTAAACAAATTAGCATTTCAGACTGATATGTGTGTGCATTCATGATCACAAGAATTAAAAACAGTGGTCCAGAGAGCCCCACACCATGAAGTTCTCTAGATCCCCTTCAACTGTGCTTTGAACTATGTCCAATACCTGTTTTTGCCCTGCTACCTCTGCCTCAGCTCCATAGGGCAGGCCACTAAATTTTTCTCATCAGTGGTGTGAGTGTTCATAAGTCCTGTTAGGCTCATTTACAACAGTGGACACTTAATACAACAGGAAATGAACCTATTGGTTCACTTGGATCCTAGGGCAGCTGCCACTTACCAACAGATCTCGTCTGAGTTTGAAAACAGCAATGCTCTTGATAGCAAAATTACTTTTTCCTCGCTGCTGCCACCCTCCTCATACTTGCTTCTCATCAATACACCATTCTGACTTACAACCACATCTTTTTCAGAAGGCTTTGAATCAACAATTTCAGGCTCAAAAAAAAAAAAAATGCTGGCATTTATTTTTATGTTGCAAACTAACTTTACATACCCCCTCTCCCAGGAGTCACAGAAAAGTTGAGTCTTTTATTGAAAGGCCCTATAAAACTGAGGTAAAGTACAAAATTAGAAAGGTAGCTGTAGTAGAAATGACAGAGGATGAAACTCATATATCACACCATAAAGAACACATGGGACTCGGTTTAAACATGACAGAAGTGAGCTTCCTAGCAGCAAGGAATTTAATTCTAAAATCTGTGATAAGTAATGTGTATCCCATGACTTTTTACAGTCGTTACAGAAAAAAATCAGTTCCTTTTCACTGCAACTGCTCCAAAATCAATTGTATAATATGTACATGCAAATAGAATGAAATAGCCAAAAATGTGTTCCTAGTCTGACCAAGACTCAACCGAGCAGAGGCACCYATTAATTTTTTTTGCAATTAGTTTCATAAATTATCTTTCAGCCTTGTCACTAAACTTTTGAATTTGGTATGTTCCAACATAATTTAAATACACAATGGGTTTTTGCCCATCTGTACAATGAAATTTTTGTATGAGGCTCTAACATGTCCTCTCCCACCTTCCAACGGGAATGAGCTGGGGGGCAGCGAAACCTACTGCTAATGCTTAAGCTTCYTGGAACAGGCTGACTACAAGCATAGCTAGGATAATAATTCCTTCCCTCCTTCAACCACACATAATACAGTCTTTATTCAGCAAAGTCGTTTTGCACCGTGCCAAAGGTCAGCTTTTGCTGTATTAATAGCTGCTCTGGGAGGATCAGTGTTGTGCTATCCTACATTTTTTCCAGGGCCTGGAGATGCAATTTCCTACAATCTGCAGGCAATTTCCCACCAATTTTCTTGGGGAGCTAATAGGCTGTGACAGGAGATGGAGCTAGCTAGCAGCAGGCGGCTTCAGAAAAGACAAATTGCATCTCTGCCACCTAACTGGGCAATCTAGAAAGACAGAGTTTATAGCTTTGTAGTGTTATTGGGCCCCATGCTAACAGTAAATCGTTCAAGCTGCTATCTGAATTTCATATTCTTTTCCTTCTGAATTGTTATCACCACATATCACTTTGCTGCACTTTTTCTACGAACAACAGTTAGACACAGATCATGTGTGATTACTGTTTTAAMTGCATTTTTAACTAGACAAGCCCTGCTAAAAGCTATCCACATCGGAAACAGAGAAATATACAGTATCTCTGTCAAACAGTGGTATTTTGATTATTTTAATACTTGTTAAGGTACAAAGCAGACACCTATGGAAAGGGATTAATTTTTAAATTAAATTCAAATGAAACAGACAGAGCAAACTATGGGAACATTAAAACTGTGAGCACACCTACTGTGGTAAGAAAGTCCCACTGATATACAGTACAAAATGAAAGCAATAAAAACCCCCCAAATGTAACTGGTAATTTCTCCCTCTACTCTAGCAGGTTTTGAAACCTATGTTAACCTGAATCAGTTCAAAAGCATCCATGCAACCATCTACCTTGCAGATTTAAGATCAGTAAGATTAGTAAAGCTCTAAGAATGTATTATTATCCACTTTGATAGAAATGAAATTGATTTAAAGCAGCTCACCTAAGACTACAAAAATTTAATGACTAAAGAAAATGATTCAAAGGCACATAGCACTAGGAACTATTGCATGTGGTATCAGTCACTAGACTTCCCCTTACTGCTATAGCTAACCCAGGGGATAAACACTGTAAACACATTCTATTACAGAACCCTGTATATCTGTATGTTTTCTTCAAAATATAGAARAACAGATTTCTGAAGGCATGGAGGTTATTAAAAACAATAGTAATGAAATTATTGTAACTAGCAAAATTTGCAAGGTTAATATTTTTCCCCTTCCCCCCTGCCCAAGAATAAATTAGATAGCGTAAAAACAATCCTATCTAAATTATTGCTGTCCACTGGGAGACAAAATTAGTACTGAGATGTATAAAATTTTTACTATAATTCAACCCTAAGGATTTTTTTTAATTACTTAAGTAATGAAAAAATGTAAAATTACAGTGAACAAAGTGTGGAAATATCCTAACATGCATTTCAAAACTCTCACATTTAAACCACTTGTCATTAATATCCCCATTTCATATTTGTGGTTTTTAATAAGTTACAGCTAGATAAAATACTGAAGAACCAGTAAGAATAATAAATAGAATACCAGGTCAATAACTTGTACTCGACAAAGAAGAATCTCTACATAAACAAATAAAAAAGGCTATGAAAACCATTCAAAATTCAGAAGTATTTCCTTAAACAGATTCACTGATAAAAATACATGAGTATCAGGACTTGAAAATCTTGAATTTGACAAATGAAAATCAATTATTTACCTATACAAGTCTATAAACTTCTTGAAGTACACATTCAAAAATTCAGTTATGTCATATATTTGTGAATATTCACTCAACTGCTGTCAGAAATACACATCTCACATAATTAACAATCAGAAGACAGAGAAAAAATTAGAAGGATTATGTATGTATAACTCATTAAAACATCTCTAGAGATCTAATGTATATTCAGGAGAAAACAAAAAGGAGCATGGTAATAAACTGATTTCTGTACGAAAAATGAAACTAATTCCAGTAAGCAAATTTAAGTGGCCACAAAATTTGAATTACTCCAAAGTTCTGATGCACACATGGATGGAATGCCAAGCAAATACCAGGCTGGCATTAAGGGCTTTTACATACTTAACAGCAGTGTTTGGCTAATTCATCAACAATTAGAAAATACTTTGAATTTGCAAAACCATCAGATTGTATAATTATTTGAAATCTAATTTTAAAAAAATGTGTTCAACTGTAAAAAAAAAAAAACAAAAAAACTGACTATTGTTTAAGAATAAAGGGCATTTTCATTGGTCTGCAAAATTTTGTGCTACAGCAAAACACAAAATAAGAGCTATTAGCTTATCATAATTGCAACCAGTTTTTAAAGTAAGGGGGTAATCCACTGTGGATCACTGAAGGAAGTGTGACAAAGACTGTGAAATGAGCAGATGGATTTTATTTTAAACAAATTAGGCTCACTACCAGGAAAGTAACAAGGATTTATCAGTTTCCAACTGCTATGGGTTAACTTTCATTTACGACCCCTTCATTCTGCTTGTTAACTTCTTTAAACTGCCATTAAAATCAGTGCTCGAAGGAAAAACAGCATTTATTGTTTGCAGTTACAGGCTATCATCTCCATTTTCTATGTTAATGACAGAGTACACAAAAGGGATAATGATAACAGTATGTTTGATTACTTAAGTCTCCAGAGCACGTGTTGTCTTCACCTCAAACTCATTTTTGGCAGAAAATAGATAGAAACAGGGTTTGAGAGATACCTTTGTGCTGTGAACATAGCAAAGGCAATCCTTGCCAAGCTGTACACAATAGAAATGTTTAGTGTTCCTTGCAGCATCTCTTGTATGAATCAACATAACTTTACAAAAATATGGGCAGAATCACATGTGAAATAATAGGACAGGAAAAAAAAATCTCATCATTTTAAGTTTTACCTCAGAAGCCACCATGGAATTTTTCTAGGAAGAGTCAATTATGCCAAACCAGGAATTCCATAAACAATAAAAGTATGAGTATAGAAAAATCTTATATCTGATTGCAGCTATCTTATATCTGATTGCTTGCTTTAGTAAGGGAAATCATTACAGCAGACACTGCCCAATATAATTATGCATCTATCCACTAAAATATTCCATCAGATTTTCTTGTATACTGTGTATCATAAACAGGCAACAGAGAGCCAGAAAGGACACAGACTGCTGTTCATCCTCGCAGAGTGAACTGTGAGACACAGATCTAAGAAATATGAGGGAAAAAAAAGACCCAAACAACCCAAACCCCACAAAAAACCCTGCTCAGATTTGAAAATTATAACTAACATTTGTCCCTGCAACAGAAAGTTTTTGGTATTCAGTTTTCTGAGCAGCACTTTAGCCTCAAGGAAATAGAAATCCAGCTCTCTCAAAAATTAATGTAGCACAGAAGCAGTAGGTTCTTTGCTTTGAGATACAGCATTTTCAACAACATTCTTCCCTCTGAAGACAATAATTAATTCTTCTTTTGATTTCCCTTCATGTTTTCTTGTTATATTCAATTTATACTTTTTAAAGTTATGTCAGAAGAAAAAAAGAAATAAATCAACAGAAAATAATGAAAAACCACAAACCAACCAAAAAACAAAAAAAATCCCCCAAACAAAACAACAAAAAACCCCACACAAACAAAAAAAAAACCCCAAAAAACCAAACCCCAAGCCCACCCATGTGCTTAAAATGTCCTCAAAACACCCTTTGCTGATTTAGAAAATGTTTCAGTGCGTGTTTGAGCTCTTCTATATAGCTGAGCAGAAATTCTGGGTTAATTTCTCAGAAATGTCAGTAAGATAGACCCAAAGGGCAGATTTTTCAAGCACCCAGTTCTTACACGTCTGRTTTCCCTAGCAAAATCTACCACACTGCACTTAGCACTTAAGGCGCAATGGGACGTTTGGGAGCATGTTGCTGAAAATGGGATTATCAATTGCTTAGGAGCAGATCTTGAGCTACAGAAATAAAAGGTAATGGTAAATGTTGAGAACTGGCTATGAGTTAACTCCCTTTCCTCTTAGGATGAGATGATTAGATGCTTATGGATATCAAAAAATGTCCACTTCTAGTTCAAACACCTAACTCAAGTGTCCTTGAGTAACTATACAGAAACATTTGAACAACTTTACAGAGAAACAGAACAGTGAAATTACACACTGAGATCTCATTCTAGGTGAATTGCGTAGATTGTGTATTAGATTACATCTAAAATATATGTGTTTCTGTATTCTCCTTTTCCCTTGTCCTGCAGTGTGACTAGGTGGGCAAGGTGGCCAGTGGTGTCCTGGTTTGTGTCAGCATTAGTGTGGCCAGCAGGACCAGGGCTGGGATTTTCCCTCTCCTTGTCACAGGAAAGGGTGCACCTCAAATCCCATGTCCAGTTCCAGGCCACTCATGACAAGGACATTGAGGTGTGTTCAGAGAAGGGCAAAGGAGCTGGTGAAGGGTTTGGAGCCCAAGTCTTTTAAGGTGTGGCTGAGGGAGCTGTGGTTTAGCCTGGAGAAAAGGCTCAGGGGAGACTTTATCACTCTACAACTCCCTGAAATGAGGTTGCAGCAATTTGGGTGTCACTTGGCCTCTCCTCTCAGCCACAGGACACAACTTCAACCTGAGCAAGGGGAGGCTCATCTTGGACCTCAGGAAGAATTTTTTCATGGATAAAGCTGTCAAGCATTGGAGCAGGCTGCCCAGGGAGGTGGTAGTCACCCATCACACAGGTGTTCAAGATATGACTGGATGCAGCACATAATGCTATGGGGTTTAGTTTACATGTGATGTTCAGCCAAAGGTTGGACTAGATGATCTTGGAGGGCTTTTCTAACCAAAGTGATTCTGTCCATTAATTTCCTGCCATGAAYTCTTTTGCACTGTGGTATTTGTCAGGCCCAACTCTGAGTTGCTTCACCTTCCCCATTATGTAATAAAATGTGTCTGTCAGGCAGGACAAAATGAACTGACTGAAGTCTAACATAGACCTACATTCTCAAATTCTTTCTGTATACTTGTGATAGGAGGAAAAAACAAAACCCTTCAAGGAGACAGCGGAGTTGGAATCAGTCAGATTATCAATGAAAGGATTTAAGGGGTAAACTCTTTATCAGTAGTGCGAAATCAGAAGTCAGTACTCCCCCTTAGACCAAAACTTCAAAATCCACCTTTCTTAATTAACAGAATGGTGGAATTTCCCCATCAACTCAAAATTGCACCAATATAATAGAAACTATGAAATACCATTCTAACTAGACTACATAATCCCACAGCACCTAAGTGGGCCAGTCATTCCACAAAATTACAAACAAGCAAAAAAAATCCTATCAAGAATTAAACAACAAAACAAAAAAAAATCAGTTAGAGTTAGAGTTAACTGAGTAATCTGGAAGCTTCTGAAATTCTACTTGTATCACCAATGCAAAAATGTGACCCAAAAAATTATGGTCAATCATTCATACATATTCATACAGAAGTATGYATGAGACTGGATGAGAGATTCTACATTGATGTTAATATTAAAAAATAACACTTGTTGTAACAGTCTATGAAAATCATGTTTATTTAGTGCTCCTTTAAAGGAACAAGAGCCTTTGAAATGCCAAATGAGTTATAAAGAACTAATGTATATGAAACTTCTCTCAGGTACCAGTGCCTTGCAGGCTAACATGGGGAACTATCATTGCTTGGAATTATAATCAAAAAGAAAGTCTGATATATTGACAAATACMTTAATGTGGAACGATATCATGACTTTCTGCACAACTGATTTATGAAGGATTATGGCAAGTGCACATATACAAAATATACATATTAAAGCTGGCAAAGGATTTTATTCAGTTGAATTGGTATTACCACAAATCCCCTCTTCATCAGTTATTGTTTGCACTGACATCCAAAATGCCTTTTAYAAGGACTCCCTGCTTCTCTCCAGCACTAGCATTTGCCAGAGTGGCATTCAGAAATCTCTGAATACTGAAGGCCACCCAGCACACAAAGACTGTCCCTAAAAGGGGCTAACCAAAGGAATCTYTTAGGACTGTAATTAAATTGACCCCCTCCCAAAAAAATTAATTACCTACACAATAGTTACTGGTGCACTTCTTTTTCCCATATGGTTTTTTTCCCAGCACCTTTTCAGTTCTTGCTGATCTTGGTTGGTCCGTTTCTTCATTCAATTAGCAATTATTTCCACCCACTACTTTAACACAGGGCTACAAGAACTTAAAAAGTTTAAAGCTTCTTAAGTTTTACATCTTTTAGGTACTTGAGTAGACAAACATGCTAAGAGTTCAGCAAATCTATCTTTTCATTAAAAAATTACATCTGCAAGTAGAACATGCTTTACTGTCCAACAAATGAATAAATTCATAATGTTTTATAAACATTAAGTGAAATCTGAAACAACAAATGGAGAAAACTACTCATCCACAAGTATGGATGATGCATCCAGAAGTTTTCAGATGTGTCCACTAATTTTTAGACCCAAGG